>JAUTDX010004129.1:0-38162 GCA_030844895.1 Ambrosia x helenae
GGGTACGGAGGAAGTTGTTGTCGGGGAGATATCTGTCAACGATGAAGGCAACGGTGAAACAACATAAAAAACCTGTCTGTTGATTTAAAGGTTGAACACGAGTACAATCAAACTATCAAGAATCGGAAATTAGTAAAACAACTGTTCATGCAAGCAAGTAAAATTCAGTTGTTTGGACATTGTGATCGGGTACGGAGGAAAGTTGTTGTCGGAGAGATATCTGTCAACGATGAAGGCAACCTGAAACAACGTATAAAACCTGTCTGGATTCCTTCATGGAGAATTCAGTAACTTCCGGTCAACTAGACGTTTGTCAAAAGAACTACTTGAAATCAATGGGAAGGTAAACAAAATCGTCTAATTTTCATCCGTTTGTTAGCGCCGATCCGACTTTTGATTTCTTTCCGCAACCAGTACAACGACTCTATATGGGTTGTTTTACATTTTTTTTGAAAACAGTAATGGAAGAATGTTTCCCTCATTGTTCGAATTATGGATCTCGTTGTCGCTAAGGTTAGTGGATACCATGGATCAGAGAGATTTAAGTTAATAAAACTCATATCTCAAGTCAATGCAAGTATGACTTTGTTTTTTAATTTTTTGATTTTTTTACAATAATTATTTAAAAAAAAATTAAAAAAAAACACTTCAAAACACCAAAAAAAACCTAAAATAAATCTCTGATCCGAAGCGTCTCGCTTTTCTGACCTGTATTGATGTTCGTTAAAAAGTAACCCAAGCGCCTCGCTTTGTCCATCCAAGGCGCTTTAGAGGGGTTGAAATAAAACTAGAGGGTTTTATTATAACCACCCAAAAATTCAATGAGTACGCGTATATTTACTTTGTATTTTATCATAATTATTTTATTATATATACTACACACATATGTGTATTTAAAACCAAACAAATGGTTATATCTTATTTTGTTGTGTACGAAGAATATCTTCGAGTTGAGAGATAGTGGGCATGGCATGGGAACTTAGGCTAGTTTTTATTTGGGAGGTTGACACCCATGAAGTCAAACTAAATTTTTTGTTGCTTAGTCAATTATTGGTATTTTTCCATACTTTTATTTGAAATCCTTTTTAATCATTCATTAATTCTAATTTTCAAATGTTCAACACTTGAAATCTCACTAACCACTATAAATTAATTCATGTCTTATTAAACAATCAAAGTGGGGAAAACATTGAACTATTTTATGTTCGATATATGCACTTTCAACTTCTTATGTTTCGTTTCATTGCATGTGAAGATATCTAATCAAACATCAAATTGAGAGATACGATTATATGAACATAACATGTGAGGGAAAGACGGTAATCATTAAATAAATAAAACGAAGATTCACATAAAATAATATTTTAGTCATTAGACATGTCTAATTGGTTCAAAGTATAGTGAATGCATATTCTACCATATATAATAAGTTTTAGAAAGGAATTACACGAATAGTCCCTATGGTTTATAGATAGTAACATTTTAAGGTATTAATTTTATATTTTTTTAATATGTTAAGAGTTTATGGTTTCAGTTTTGTAACATGTTAAAGTACTAAAACTAACTACGTTAGTTTTTTCTTGTTAAGTATTGATAAAATGACTAAAATATCCAAGAATAACTAGATGGGCCCGTCTTGTAATTAACTCTATTTGATTTACAAATATACTTTTTGCAATTCATTGAAATTAGAATTATTATTAATATTATAAATTTTAAATTTTAATAATATACTAAATTAAATAATTATACTCTACACATTTAATATTTTTTTTATAAAACAATACTTTTATCCATATAAACCACCGCCGATAAGCCTAATTTGTATCTACCATCAAGCACCACGTCAACACTCATCTCGACCGCCATTGCGCCATGCGTTATCTATATTTGACAAGGTCAACTATATTTTTTAATATATAAAAATATCTATTAATATTATTAAAACTTATATCAATGTAAACCATCGTCAATAAGCCTAATTGTGTTTGCCATTAAGCTTCACGTTATACTTCATCTCCACTGGCATTGCTGTCATACGTTATCTATATTTTACAAGGTCGTCTATATTTTTAATACATAGAATTATTGATTAATATTTTAAAAACTTTAAATATATATAAATTTATTAAATTAAATAATTATTACGTACTCTATGCGCTTTAATAATATTAGTAGCTAATTCTACATCAACCAACACATCAACTCTATGCGTTTCAAATATAGACAACGCATGGCAACAATGGAAGTGAGAGATGAGAAATGACGTGGTGCTTGATGACAGATATGAGTTACGCTCATAGACGATGGTTTATATGGATAAAAATATTGTTTATAAAAAATATACATACTAAAACGCAAAAAAGTATAATTACTTAATTTAATATAATTTTATAACTTCAAATTTTTATGTTTTAGTAACATTAATAGATAATTCTATTCTAATTTCAATAAGTTGCAAAAGTTATCCTTGTAATCAAATAGAGTTAATTACAAGAATACCTAGTTATGATTATGGGCATTTTAGTCATTTTATCAAAACTTAACTAGAAAAACTAACGGAGTTGGCTTTAATACCTTAACATGTTACAAAACTCAAACCATAAACCCTTTAACATGTTAAAAAATAAAGTTAGTATCTTAAGATGTTACATTCTATAAACTATAAGGACTTCCCATGTAGTTCTCTCTAAGTTTTATACATAATTAAAAAAAAAGATCTGCAAATGTTTTTTTTATTGAATTCATTTTTAGTTTTTTTTTAATCTTAAACAACTCAAACAAACTGTATAAACTTAAATCACTTTATCAAAGTAATAAAAATCTTATGCTTATTTAAGCATTTTAAGTAATTTCAAATTTTATGTGAGTGAAGAACAAGAGATGTTTTGTGTGTGTATATATATATAACAACTTAAAATGTAACATAAAAATAACATGTAAAAATTATTTTTTTAAACCAATACTCACCTATTTTTCTTTTATATCTCTCACCTACACACATGCCTAAGAATAGTGGGTAGCAGGTGTTAAAATGGTGAGACACATGGTTTTATAACCCCCGGAAACTATCGGTCCCATCATTTTACACCTACCATTCTCTCACCACATCTCTCACATACACAGAAGAATGGGATTAAATTGAATTGGATTGAAATATACATTTCATTTTTTATATTGTTCATTCAACAAAATAATGGAATTGGATTCCAACAAAATATACGGAAGAGAATCTACATTCCAATTTCATCAGGATTTCATTATATTAAGTGGAGCGAATACACCTAGTCACCTACATTCCAAATCAAATTCCAGTTCTTCGTGAATTCCATGTCCATTACATTCTGCAGAACGAGCGCTACCTAAAAGCAGTGTTGTAAAAGGCGTTCTATGCGGCCAATTTAGTCGGCTCCTAGTTGGTACTCGGCGGGACCCACAGTCGGGATTTTAGCAATATCGGTGACTAAAATCAGTACCACTCAAAGACTGGGCGGTCCTCGTCGGGTATAATTGGATCTAGTCGGACGTGTAGGACTTGTGATTTTAACCCGAATATGGATACCCAATCCATGGTTGTCGTGAACTAGAACCAGGTTTGTGTCTCCTTTGGGTTAGAAGAAAGAGGGAAGCTGAAAGAGAATAGTCGCTAAGGAGAAAGTAGGTTTAATTAACTTTGGCACTTTTAACATGTAAACCCCCTCAAGTTTCATCAGAACTGTCTAGATTTAATAACTTGAGTCAATTTCCATTCAGAGAGCCTCTTGGACCTCTTCCTACTAGTTTCATGCATCTGATACTTAAAATAAATTAAAAATATTTAATACACAAGTTAATAGGAGATGAATATAACATTGATATTACCTCTTCACCAAAATCACGTTGAAGATTAGATTTGTAGGAACTAAACGTTGCACCATAACAAATAATTTCAACACTATTATCACCATTATTCTGCAATAAAATACATACAATATACCACATAAAATAACAACCATGTTAATACTAAAAGTAAAAATAAATTAATACAACCTTGGACGAGACGCTTGTATGGCTATTGGTTTGTTCATTTCCGTATGTTTTCATCTAAATGAATCTAGAAAAAAAGAAGTTAATATTAATGACAAAGATATGTATAGAAAGGTACAATTAGTAAATGGGAAGAATGAAAACCATAAACTAACAAATAATCAATATTAGAAGCTTCAACCTTTGAATTCAGATTTAGATCCATGCCTAAGTATTTTAGCAAGTGAAATAGGTGTGTATTACTATGTATTTATAGGATAAACTATAGTAGGTAAGTATACAATTTAAATTTTAAAATTCATGATTTTTCTAACTCTTTAAATTATGAAATTTTGTTTATCTTTGACAAAAGTGTAAAATTATTATTATTTTTTCTGTGAATACCAAAGTCAGTGCTTTTATCTTCTTTTTTTAAACGTTGTAAAAGAACCCCTTCAAATTAGGGAGTTTTGATGTTTATTAACGTATATGCTAATATCACATGGATATATAATATGCATCATGTGTTTTCTGCCAAATTGATGCAGCGAGGTTCTAAATTTTTTTTACCTACAATTAATATCTATAATGTATTTTTACATTTTCTTAACTTAATTATTTTAAAGTTGTATATATTTAGCTAATTATGTATATTTTAAAGTTTAATGAGATTTCTTTTAGTTAATTATATTTACGTGTATACCTGTTAATATATGTATGCATACCCATATACATATGCACATATTGCTAATGTTGATTTATTTAAACAGGATATTACAATTGAAGCTATTAGTAACAAATGTGATAAAGCATTCTCAAAGTCCAGACTTTGGTTGCAGTATTGTTACCATGTGACAAATTATTTGTCTGCAAAGCAAGATGAATCATAATGTTTAACTAGCAGGGAACCCGTGCGTTGCGACGAAGTCGACAATATAGGGCGGAAATGTGATTCAAACCTTAAAACAATTAAAAGAATCAATATATAAGGTGTATGTTTGTGTGTGTAAGCACGTGTGCTTCGTAGTAGGATAATTTTTTAGAGGCTATAAGGAGACATGATAGCATGCTACGTTCTATACCATATGCAATTTTACATACATGCCAATAAAAAAATGAAAGTAGCGGTTTGATCATTAGTAACTATTATTATACTAATTAGTCCTACTCAATATGTTGAAAGTGCCAAATCTGGATAGATTTTCCGAGGAAAAGAAATCATAGGGACCTTTATAAGATCCACATTAAGAGGAGGTTGGAACGGCTAACATGTAATCAACTTGCAAAGAAGCATACCCATAAGTTTTTCACATGATAAAAGCAATCCAATACAACTGCTAATTAACTGCACCATAAATTTCTATCAACGGCATTGAAAAGTGAAATTGAAAATTAGGTTAGTTAAAAATATTCCACATAAGACATGCTAACCCGAGAACTTTAGAGACGTGCACATATTGGTTTTTTTTTCTCTAGGAACCGAACCGGTTTGTGTCCGAACCAGTTTTGGGTCGGTTCGGGCCCCCGGATTCACCGCTTTGAAAGACCGGTTCGGTTTGGTTTGGGTTCGTGAACCAATTAATGCGCACACTATTTTTCTTAAGAAAAGGCATCACCATTTTTTTAACGTAAAGTTTGACTTTTATTGATTCTAACAATCTTTTTAACGTGTATAGGTATATATTTGTATGTATAAAAACATTTTTGTATAATTTTGTTAAATTGTAATTTTTTAATAAAATATGGTAATTACTTAATTTTGTTTGATACCCTTTTTCAATTTAATGTTTTGTAATATAGTATAAATTATAGATTATAGATATAGATTAATGGTAATTGTAAGTTACGATAAAAGAATGTGTACAAGTAGGTTTTGCATGAAGGGTGGAAAAGGAAAAAATTACATGCCATTTGGGTTTTAAGCATGAGACGTTTCCTATGCCATCTTAAAATTTATGTAAAATTACATCTGTAAACATCTTCATCCTTTATAATGTCGTATAGATATGGATAACACTCTCATATTTTAAGAACTACAAGTGCTCATATGTAGATTTTAAGTGCCTTATTTGGTTTTTTGAATCGTTGCATTTGATTGATGTGAGTTTTTAATTATTGCCCAAAAAAGTATTTAAACCAAATTCAATTTTACGATTTTGAGTTTTACTTGGTCATGAAATGGTGTTATGATTCAACATCCATATTAACAATAAACATGTCTAAGTTCTTTAATTCATCCAAATTATGTTGATCTGTAATCCAAATTTCACCTACATTTTAGTGTTTAATTTAATGTCTATTCAAGCTTTATAATAATTTTATCCTAAAATAACTCATTAGCTGCTTTATTGTTTACTTCTACATTAATGGAATGTGCCTTATAAAAATATTATAGTTACATCTTTTAAACTTTTAGCTATACAACACTATACAACATTTCGTTGAAGATGAAATTTGGATTCTTTCAGTTAATTAACAAATATTCGTTTCTTTTAGATTTTGTCAGTAAAACATGTAATGCGATAAGCACTTGTACATAACGCAATTTCGTTCTTGTACATTTCAATCTACTCATCGATATTGACTAAAACAAACATTGAAACGTCGACAAAAATGAGCATGTCATCACTGTATTTTGGAATGTTTTTAAAACATAATAGTTTAAAGTTATGATAGAATTAAGAAAAAGAATTATAACTTTATAGTGGATGAGAGAAAAAGCGTAACTACTAACTAAAAATGAAGGAATTAAAGTAACTAAAATGAAGTACGAAAGTGTAAAAGTGTTTATTTTACCCTCATTTTTGGGTTGTTAATAAAAATAAAGTTCTTAACTTTTAGCTATCTTAAACTACCCCCCCCCCCTCATACATTATAATATAGTATAGATATGATGAGTCGATGTCATCTGACTATCAGTTTTACAAATAAAGACTAAAATTATCACCTAACACGTAAAAATTACATGACAGTGTCTTTGGTTACGTTCTTGTTAGACTATCTCCAATGCTAAGGGTACCCTTAGGCGCCCTTAGTTGCCTAGTCAGCTGCCACATCATATCCTTACAAATCCATAAAAATCCTTAAAAATCTCACTTTTACCTCCAATCATACAAACATCTTTATATTATCCTTACATTTTCCATATCATCACCCATTTTTTTCTTTAAATTTAATTACTTTAAATAATGTTGCTCAATGAAAGAAGTTGTTGGTGGAAGCAAAACATAAAATAATGCATTTAATGGTTCAAGAACTAATATTCTTAGGCCCTTGAAGAAGGATTTTATGTATGTTAAAAATGCACATTAATGGGCCTTTAATTTTGGATAAACTACATGTCATTCCGGGCGTCACTTTTTGGGCGGATTAAAGATGGTCTTATTTCATCTTTAACCCTACATATTTTCTTACTCTTCTTAATTTCCACCTCATTACTACCCACCACACACAATATTTAAATAAAACATTTTGTTCTTTTACTTTGGGCCCACTCATTTACAAAAACCAATACAAACAAGCCCTTCACAAGGGCTTAGTTGCTAAGGGCTCTTAAGGACAAAATTTCACAATGGTAAAGATTTGTAAGGGCTCACAAAGGCATCCCTCCAAAGGATGCATTCGAGATGGTCTTAGTTTTAGTTTATAAAATAATTTAAAAAAAAAATACTTGAAAGATAGCAGGATTTTATATAATCTAACGTTTCCTCCCATAATTTTTAAATGTTAATATCTTTTATACACAAGATTTTTAAAGAAAAACATTATATCAAATTAACGGGCTTTCTATTATCTTTCCAACGAATACCATAGTGCTATATAAAAAATAGAGAAAAAAATGACAATTTTTTTGTGAGATTTTGTTCATATAGGAAAAAAAACACAAAGTGTTCATATAATTCATTATTCATGTATAGGCAAGTCACTAATTATGTTCAAATCAGTAAATATGAATTCTATTTTCAGCATATGTTAGCATTGAAGTTATACATTGTATAGGTTAGGTATTAATATTAAAGTTATACATTGTTTAAGGTTATGCGTTAACATTAGAGATACATTGTTAATTTGGTTTTGTTTAGGTACTACATGAAACTTTCTTGCATGTAACTATAAAGCGCATCATTATATTTCACAATTCCTTGACGTTTCCGGAGTATAACATATGAAAAAACTATTATTAAACAAAAAAAATACTTATTTTTCCTAAACTCAAATTAATTCACTTGGACACATATAAAAAACAAGAAAAACATAATCCGAAGGTAACCCACTCGCGATTTTAGTTTCATCCAATCACATTCTAAGGATGACGTAATACGCACAAACCGCGTCATTTCATTGGTTCGTGTAATCCACGTTCTATAAAAGTGGTTAAATGCAAAAGTCTCCGTACACGGAAATATGTAAACTACGGCGGTTAAATCTTAGGTTTTTCACGCGCCTTGTACTATGCAATGCATAAACACCATCTCATAATGATATTATACATCCATATTCATAAAGATTTTTTTTTTATTTAAAAATTTTGATAAGAAAAAGAAAGAAAAAATATTGTATAGTTTTTTTTTCATCCAAGATTTCATTTTTCCATATTCCATACAATTAGAAGAACATTACATAAGGATAGTAGGTAGGCGGACAACAAAAGTTATGGACGTGTTTGATAAAGTTAATAAAAGTTATCTTAATTAACAATAAGAATTGTGGTATTATACATTCTCAATAGCAATCTAATACATCAAGTTAGAAGTTAAAAATATTCGGGGTCATAACATTGCTATGTATGACGTGTTAGACTCGATTAATTAGCTTCACAACATTATGCGTAAAGAAACCAAAAGTATTAAACGTAAATTGTATTAACACGCATTGGTTCTCAAGGCACAATTATTCGTATAAAATGTGCCATGAGGCCTCTTTTTAAGTAGTCAGACCCACCGTGAAAACACTGGTCCTCAAATCTAATACAAAAGTTATGTCGTTTCAAGACATCCTATAACATTTAGAGTATGATAAAAAAAAGTTAGAATGTCATTGAGGCATGTATGTTTATTTTTCTATTAGAGTGAGATTAGCTTTAACAACAAAAGTTATTAGGGGGTCGGGGGTGCCACCTTATTTGGACACGGGTACCACATTAGTCGGTGGTAAAGGTAGTGAATTGCGGGTTTAGTTCACGGGTAGTTGCCACTGGATGGTTTATTTGTTTTGGGGGTGCGTATGAAGTATTTTTATTAAATTTTTAGGGCTGTGCTACCTTCAAATTAATAATTTAAAGTAATGAATCAGTAAAATGAAATGGCACAACATGATTATTTGAAATAAGAGTAGTTTAAGGGGCTGTTTGGTTGATTAAGTGCTGAATCATTAAGAGCTCTGAATGGTTAAGAGGTCTGAATGATTACGTGCTGAATCATTAAGTTGGACCTCTTAATGGTTAGTTTTCTTGTCCCACATTGATATAAGTGTTTCATTAAGGTTCAGCCTAGTTCAGTGCTTAATGGTTCAGCAACATCCTAAGTCTTAATGATTCAGCCTTAACCATTCCATTCAGAGGCTGAAACAAACGCACTGAATGTTGAATGATTCAGCACTGAATGGTTAAGAGCCTCATTAAGAGGCTACCAAACAGCCCCTAAGATAGCTCCCCATCCAATAAGTTACACTTTGATTACTAGCCTTAACCTTTCTTTTATAAAAACTTAATTAATGAATATTGGGAATAAAGAAAAAGGGAGCGGTGGAGAGGTATGGCATGGGACCCATGAAGTAATGAAGGAAAGAGAGAGAAGACTTCAACATCAAGACATGGGGTAATATACAGCTAAGCACTGAACAAGCTTCTTCACCTACCTTTCATCTTCCCTCCCTTTTTAGCCTTCCTCTCTCTCCTTTCAAATTTCACTTCAACTTCAAACTCAATCCCAAATTATTACCATTTTTCTTTCATCAACTTCACGCATTACCATCCTTTTTCTGCTGCTTCCGTTACATTAGCTTTTTTCACATTTTAGCCTCAGTTTAGGGTTTAAAGTACAGGTGCGCCTCTATTTATTAAACCTCAATTGCTTCTGTTTTCAACCAATTTGTTACAATTTAACGTTGTAATTGATTAAGGTTTTATGTTCTTGTCTCGTGTTTTGAAGTTAAAGTTAAGCGAAGGCATTATCTGATTGTTTTTGTTAATTTGAGTCAGTTTTAGTTTCACAGTTACTGTTTGTATTCAGTCTCAAACATCTCAATTTTTTTTGTGAATTTGCTTTAATTTGTTAATTTTATTTGGTTTTTAATTGATTACAAATTAACAATTTGATAGAAAGTTGTTCTTTCATTTAATTAATAATTGCAAACTAATACTTCGGCAAACGGGTAATAAGTTGTGTGCTTACGAAGTCTTTTACAAACCACATTCACATGTTCTAGAATTCATTTTATGCCGCTAGCCCTTTTTGGTCTTTTTTTTTTTGTTTATGTCAATTTGCTTTAGTTTGTTGATTTTCTTTGGTTTATAATCGATTTCAAATTAACACTTTGATAGAAAGCTGTTCTTTTATTTAAATTTATAATTGCAAACTAAATACTCCGGCAAACAGGTAACAAGCTGTGCCCATAGCTTTTTTTAATTAAAAACGAATTCTTTTAAAAACTACATTCACATGTGCTTAGAATTCATTTTAACAACTTGCTATAATTTCTTAATTTTCTTTAAGTTTGATTTCTGTTTTCAGTCATTCATCTCAATTGTCAAAAAGTTGTTTTACTTTTCAAAGCAAATTGATTAATATTCTCAAAACAAATTCTGTCTATGAAGGAATAAGCACAGTACCTTAAAGCTTATTTTAAAATTTTGTTCTGTTTTTCGTATATATCTTTGCTAAAATGCGCCAGCTAACAACACCAACACGAGCTGTCTCACCATTTTCCTCCCATTACTTTTACCAAACAAACATATCTTTGCTTATTTCACACTCAAAAACAATTTCACCATTTTATGTTAAAAGTTGCAAATGTTGTAACTAACTCTGTATTAATAATTGTGTTAATAAATTATTTTGAATTCTGTTTCAGAACAAAGAGTAGGAAACCAAATGGCTGAACAAAACTTCACAGATGAGATTGATTGTGAAAGCCTGTTTGAAAATATTGACGATTTGATTGATTTCCCTGCGGTTACCGACACCTCACTCGAAGCCGTTGAATGCTATGATTTTGCTGATGTTTGGACCAACAATTCAGATGAGTTGCAAGTCTCTGATCCCATCTTCTCTGATAGCAATTGTGCATCTACCCTGTCTGCAGAGCTAGCCGTTCCGGTACGTATTCATTTATTTTACCGATACGTTTAGTAGAGGGTACGTTTAGCAACACCGTTGTTATTTTGTATTTTTTTTTAATTAGTTTAGTATTTGTTCATATTGAAATTTGAACATTTTGAATGACTAAAATTGTCGGTGGCAAGTACTTCTTGAAATTTGGTGACATAATATATTTTTATTATACGGTTTTTATTATATTTGAAGGATATTTAAGATTTTTATCGACCCATCAATAATTGTTACTTTCAAATCCCGCATTGATTAGTGGTGATTTGTTTAATAATTACAAAAAGAAGTCAAAAGAGTTTTTGAAATTTTAACTGACTTCGATGTGAAGTTTGATTCTTTGATATACTTTATAATATAATGGATGTAATTGAATTGAGTATGTTTTAATTATGTTTATATTTTGATCAACAGTATGAAGATATTGTTCAGCTTGAATGGCTGTCAAACTTTGTGGAAGACTCGTTTTCTGGTAGCGGAATGACAATGAAAAAGGAGGATATTCCGGTGAAAGAGGAGGAGCCGTTGACGGTTGCGAACTATGAGTTTAAGGTTTCGAGTCCTGTGTCGGTTCTCGAGAGTAGTAGCAGTAGTTCGAGTTCATCCTCTTGCTCAGGTGGTGGTGGCAGTGGTGGCAAGATGATCCCGGTTAGCTCAACTCCCCGTGGGCTGCAACGGGCTCGCAGCAAGCGTCCTCGGCCACCAGCCTTTAGCCCTCGTGCCACCATGGAGCTCATATCCCCATTGACCTTTGTCCCAGTGCCGGTTTCTACGGATTCTGAGAACGGGCCAAAGTCAGCCGGTGGTGGGCCTGGGCCTGATCAGAAGAAGAGAAAGAAGAAGCCCAAGAAACCCGAGGCTGAATTTAACCCAATTGACAATAGCGAAAACCAAAACCAGAATCAAAATCAGAACCAGACAGGACAAGGGGTTAGAAAGTGCATGCATTGTGAAATTACGAAAACACCCCAGTGGCGTGCAGGTCCAATGGGCCCAAAAACCCTTTGCAATGCTTGCGGTGTTCGTCACAAATCAGGACGGCTGTTTCCTGAGTATCGCCCTGCTGCAAGCCCAACTTTTGTTCCTTCTTTGCATTCCAATTCCCATAAGAAGGTTGTGGAGATGAGAACCAAATGTATGACACAGCAAGTCAAGGCTAGGCTTCCCGAGCGTGAACCTGAGCTCATCACAAACATGAACCCGTGAGCGGATTACGTGTGATCAAGTAATCTACCGGGTTGATTTCTTGTTAGTTTGTTTACTATTTTTAGTATAATTAGTTTGTTAAATTTGTTAATTTTGTACAGGGCTCATGGAGGGAGGAGGTGGGCCTATATAGATGTTTACCATATATATTTAGGTGGTTTTAGGAAGTTTAGGGTTCAAGGAGATGTTAGAGTAAGAAGAATAGATTAAGAGAAGAGATTTGCTTCCTGTTCTCTTTATTTGTTATGTTTGTTTCTTTTCATGTTTTTATGGGAATTCTTTTTGTAGTCTATATAAATACATATTCTTTGTAGTCATATACTTCTAATATATTTCTAAAATATTTTTTTTTAATTAATTAGTGTTAGTATTAACCAATTTGACTCGATTAGCAAAACGCGCACCTACAACTCTACATGGTTAAAGGTAACCAATCTCGCCAATGTTCGTGTTATGTGTTTAAACTTAGTAGGACATGGTACCCATGATTCGTCTTGGGGAGAGATTAGGTCATCATCATGCTTTATTTGGACTTGGTGACCATGCTTTACAGCTTGGTTGAGGCTTACATGGGAGCATAGTACACATGTTTTCATATATGTCTTTAACTTACATGTGAACATATCACACATGTGTTTATGTATGTCCTGGTTGCACATTTCAAGACTTTGAGCGGCTATAATCATATGTAAATAATGCTATAATGATTAAGGTAGAAATAGTTATCATAAATACACTCGTTTAATTAGTGATTGATTAACATCTAACTAAAAACATACAAGATAATTATAGAGAGAGGTTGGAATTATTTTTAGTGATTAATTTGTTTTTAGATGAAGGAATGAGAATTATAGAGTTTGTTATGGAAGTAAGAATAATAAACCATTTATTCTAAACAAGTCCCTTAATTCAAACCGTCTAGTCTATAGTTGGTTTGATATTTCATACGAACCCCCATATAATTTATGTATCATCTTTGGGTAACATATAAACTATTTTCTAAAATTTGGTATTCTACTCGAGTCTAGCATTTAATGCTCCCACCAATATATGTATCGTTTCGTCTTCTGATTGGCCATTGCCAAGCGTAGGCACATGCTTTAAGTAGAAGTTGATTTACTCTCACTTAGGTTCACATTAAAAGATAATCACTCTTCATTTAGAGAAGTGTACCATAAAGTACATAAAACACTATACCTTTCCTCCAACAGACTTGACATGTTAACACCATCTAAACATGTCTTTCTAGCATGAGGTCGTCAAAGCTTTTCCTCTTTATTCAACTCAGAGCAAAGTTCTTCCTCTTTACTGGGTTACAGCTGGTTACAGTAAATACGAGCAACTTGTTAAGGGTAAGATCATATTCAATGAAACACAATCAGCGTTCCACACCAAATGATTAGGACAACACTAACGAATCAGTTATCGATGGTACCACAATGAATGCCAACGCATATGGCATACAATCAATGATGCAGTTCTTACTTTCTTGTGTGTCAATGTTGATAACCTTTTAGTTACTTCTCTAATATTTAGAATATAAGTGTATATCAAAGTCATAAAAGCAAACTATATGTTGTACTTTTGTGTTTTCTTTTTCTTGATAAAAGTAGGATAAAAAGTATAATATTATGTTGTTAATATGTACTCTAACCAAATTCCTAAGGTGATTGCAACATTCTCATCAGCTTAGCTTATCTTCATTGTCAAGTGACCAAATTTCAAAATCGAGGTTGTAACCTTCCGAGCTCATAACATACATTTAAAAGTGTTTATGGTATAAAAATCTGAATGAATATTATTGATGAACAATAGCTCATTATATAGAGCACAATACAAGCTAACCCTAGCTATATTTTAGGAAAGGATATACACAATCTCAATCTATACAATATACATTCTAGAATACACTAATAATATAATAAGCAATATAATCGGCTAAGACACCCCCTCAGTTTGAGCGGGCGGAGGACAGATGTTCAAACTGGAGCGAAAGGATTGAAACAGTTGTCTGGAAATGCCCTTGGTGAAAATATCCGCATATTGAAGAGACGAGGGTACATGTAAAACCCGAAGGTGCCCGATGCGAACTTTTTCACGAACGAAATGGATGTCAATCTCAATGTGTTTCGTCCTCTGATGTTGAACAGGATTGCCCGAAAGATATACAGCCGAAACATTGTCACAATAAACTACAGAGGCCTTCTGTAAAGGTGTAAGTAACTCGAGTAGCAGATTGCGAATCCACGTGACCTCCGCAACAGCATTAGCAACACCCCGATATTCTGCTTCAGCACTAGATCTGGAAATAGTAGGTTGGCGTTTAGTAGCAGGCTTGAGGTGGAAGTTCAGGTGCAGTGAGAGGGTACAAGTCTCCAGTGCTATTGTGGCGCGAAAGAATTTGCCCAGTGAGAAGATCCTTCATAGTAAAACCAAAAAGGTCAAATTCAATAGACAAATTATTATCGCGAGTAAAACGACGTACAGAAATTAAATTTTTGATAACTTTTGGGCTGTAAAGGATATTAGGTAGGATGTAGGTGCGGTTATGGATAGTTTTAAAGCCTGTGCCAAATCCATGAATTGGCAAACATTCACCATTGCCTACTAACAGTCTACTACAAACAGGATTAGACGATGGATGAGTGATCATACCTTGGTCTAAAGAGACGTGTCGCTCTGCCCCTGTGTCCATATGAAGTGTTTGTTCGGGCTGCTATAACTGCATGGAAGTGAAGGGCGCATGGAGATCCGAGGGGCACAATGCATTGTATCCTGGAGTAGAAGGCTGAGTCGCATACCCAGGTGTCATGGGTTGATATGCAGTAAAGTGGGCCTGGGCTGACTGTTCGGGCTGCTGTTGTTGCTAGTGGGCCGTTGATGATCCAGCTGGGCCAGTTGAGCGAGTATTGGGCCAAGTCGGCTGGGTCGGATATGGGCAAGGTGGGGTATTCCACCAAGCCCATTGAGGGTAGCCCATATTAGAGAAAAATTGTTGCTGCTGCGGATGCTGGAAGCCCGGGTTGCTGCTGGAAGAAAACTGCTGTTGGGTGGGGATGAGAACTGCTGCTGCTGTTGGTTCTGGTAGGGCTGCCGAGAACCGGACCGTCCACGGCAACCCCCTCGGCCACGGTATTGGTTGCGGACCCCTCTTCCACGTCTGCGTGGCTGAGTACAATCAGAAGTGTTGACAGAAGATCCCTGCTGTGCGGCTGTCATGAGCACAGAGGATGAGGTTTGCTGACGGGCTTCGAGACGAATGAGTTTGTCGTTTAACATGCTGCGAGCGAAGTCCTAATCGGCTTCTTGACTATTAATGAGGGCCGCTGCAGAGTCAAACTCCGCAGGAAGGCCACGTACCAACTGTAAGACGAGTCGAGACTCCGTAATCGGTTGGTCGACATCGCCTAATTGATTTGCCAACTCTTTGAGGCATTGGCAATAATCATCAAGCGATGAACAAGATGCGAGGGTCAGGTTACAAAAGCGGGTTTCGAGGGCAGCAGCCCGTGCCCGTTTATTGCTCAAATAGTGTTTTTCAATTTTCAGCCATGCTGCCCGAGCAGTGGCTTCAGTGTCAATGATTTTGCCCAGTAAATCATCAGAGACCGTGCTGAATATCCACTGGAGAACCAGTGCATCGATCTCCTTCCAGGCAGGGTATTCGGGTGCCGTTTCAGCCGGAGGAGGGGTGTCTTCTATATGGTCAAGAACCTTATAGGCGACAACATGGAGTTTAAAAAGCTTTGTCCAGGAAGATTAAGGGACCTTGGTGCCATCTAGGGTACGAACCTTAGTTTGAATGTTCGTAACCGAGTAGGCAGGATGAAGGGGCGAAGGAGATTTCTGGGAAGCTTTAGGGTGTTCGGCTGATTTGGTCATGGCTACTGATCGAAGAGCCGAAGCTCAATATGGAGCGGCTAGGGTTAAGGAACGAAAAAGAAAAGGAAATCTCAGAACCGAGGCTCTGATACCATAAAAGTGTTTATGGTATAAAATTCTGAATGAATATTATTGATGAACAATGGCCCATTATATATAGCACGTAAGCACGATACAAGCTAACCCTAGCTATATTTTAGAAAAAGGATATACACAATCTCAATCTATACAATATTCATTCTAGAATACACTAATAATATGTAACGACCCTGGCAGTCGGTGCCGGGTCGTCGGGTCGGGTTATCGGAGCTACGCAGCGGAACTCAGGATATTGACAGTCTTGACTCTTCCAGGATCCACGTAATCATATCTGTTGGGTTACCTGAACACATGCCAAAAATAGTTTCTGTCAACATAAAGTTGGTGAGGTCGCGTATTTTATAAAGTGAATGGCCAGTTCATTTATTTATAATTCTTTTATAATGTTCTTTTTATAACATGCTTTACTATTCTAATTCTGGAGGGGAAAATATATTCTATTATACCAATTCGATTAAATTACACCGATTATATGTCAATCTATTATATTCTATTAGTTGCCATTCCTATCGATGGTACCACTCTGTTTGTGGTAAATATAATTATTCCTACCCTCTACTCGGGTAAGACTGGTTCTTGTCTTCTAATTGGGCAAGAAAGGAAATGGCGATATACCGGTCAGTACTGTCCTAGTCGTTTCTATTATCCCCTTTTCTATTATATTTCCTTTATAAAATCTATTATGTAAAGCATTTCTAGGTTTTCTAATAAATGACATGTATTTCCCCGAAAACGCTTAATAAAACAGTAAAAGTGGGGAGTTCACGATACTCACAGGTTTGCGTATAATTTCTTCTTATAAATTATTCTTTTATAAAATTCTTGTCGTTTCCTTACGACTAATATTCTTATCTAATAATTATATTTCTTGGCATATCGGATGCCTTCTCAATTTATAGTTCTTTTTATTTTTCGATTTATATTCTTTTATTTATCTATTTATATCCAAGCAAATACTGATATTCATTTATAGCAGACACTATAAATCCAGTATTTCTATAATATATGCTTGCTTGGAATAATTGTTTTATATTTATGTATTCGATTAAAGTCTATACTTTCAGTGTCTGAAAACACATTCTGATAAACTTATATATATAGGCAATCTATCATATGTTCTTAATCCAACTTATTATAAGCGAAGCTTATTTCATCGGAATATTTGTATAGATAGTTCTTGCCAGAACAGTGATTTCTTATAATAACTCTCACAAGCCGTTATTCGGACTAGAAATCCATCCTTCTTTGGCCAGAGAGTTTCACTGGAAAAAGGAGCATAATTCTATTCATTTTTCGTTTATACTTTGATTATACCTTGTGAATCTCTACGCGATTCCGCTTGGTATCAATTATATTTCGATATATCCATTAAATTATTTCTTTTGATAATTCGTTGGATTCTACCGTTTCCGGTTTCTGAATCCATATAAATTTATATTTGTTATATTTTAAGGATTTAACAATTCTTTAATCACTTCTTATTTATAAATTTCAACTTGGTAACACTTGACCGTTTTACCAATTTGATTGTATTATAACTCGCACGAGTCTTTATACGAAGTGACTGCGAAGATTTGTTCATAGCATCATATATCCTTATAAAGAATCCTGTGACTTGGTGGCAAATGTCCGGATATACCTTCTGTAAGGGTCCAGATATCATTTGCCCCGGAGATTGCACAGTGGACATACAACTATCTTTGGTTGGCAATCAGAAATCAATATACTGATTTCTATGATTCGTAGAAATTAACCAATCGATGGTTTTTATTCTGCGAACATATTCTTAGTCGTATTTCACTAAGAAATTTCAACTAGATTGCCAATTCTATGATCGTATTCTTCACACATATAATACGCTGATGGTTCGAATATATATATATTTCTTCTTATTATTATTTCTTATTATTTCTTTTAATATGTTTATGACACAAACATACTGTGATCTCGATAAACTCCTACTCGAATGTTCCTGTGCCTGTGGCATTCATAATTATGTCGCGATCATAATTACTATTCCACCTCACCTAACATTCCAGTACTTATTTATTTTAATCACAATAGGTATGTGTCCTTCACATATTATTCTGATATTCTTTTCTTTATTTTCTCTTGAATTTGAAATTATATTATTCCGGAATAAAACATGTTGATCCGAGTCTAACGAAATAGACTGTCAATCGTTCAAGAATTTGATCACGTCAAAAGATGCCCAATATAACCATCCAATCCTTTAATCTTTCTGACTTGTTTGAGTCATAGGATTAAGATGGTACTTATATTGTTGCTTAATCGAGCGAGTAGAATTCGGTTTATTTAGAGAGATTCCAAATTATTTCTTGTCACGAGATTTCAAGATGATAATATTTCTGTTCAAAATATTACCTTAATTCTCGGAAGAAAAGATCGAAGATATCATATGGTTGAGGTTTCTCTATATATATATATATCCAAAGAGAGATTTATAGAACGTGGTAAATACTTATTGTTCATATCGAGATAAAATATCAAGGAAGTTATATAATCGAATATAGATATAGAATTGTGCCGAAAATATTCTTGAAGTATATACGGATAGGAATTCGAAAATGGTACTGAATACGAAGTGAATTATGTTCGGACAAAATGATACGACCGTGGTTCTATAGGATTTTCAGATTTTTGAAATAAAAACTTTTAGGGAGGATTTATAATAATAATACTGGTTTAGTATAAAATAGAAATGACTGGGAATGAATTCAGTAAACTTCAAAGTCATACTGAAAAGATTTAAAACAACTTAAGTTACCGAGGAATCTATCCGATTTCTGATTAAATAATCGAAGGAAGTTCTTTAGAAACATAATACTTGTATGTCTCTAGCATATCGGATTTTATTGAAATTTTGGAATTTTAAAATAATATTTCTGGAAACTCGATCATAGGAATGTTCAAGTCGGAACGTAATATTTGTATTCTATTTATAAATATTTGGAATAACCGTAAGGTTAACAATCTGAAATCGGATATAAATAGCCACTGAGACTGGAATAATTCAGTAATTTATACGAAATTTTTAGAATATACGACGAATGATTATCAATCAACGAGTTTTTCGAGTGAAATACGATTTCTAAACTCTCGTACAAGTCGATCAAATTATCGAAGAATAATTTTGTAATTTTTATATCTATTTATATATATATATATACTTCTAGCATTTCTATCATTTCTTATTTATATCTTGATTTATTTTCTGATTTCTTTTAATATATCTAGTTTCTATTCTGTATTATTTCTTATTTCTTATAGCCTTCCTGTAAGATTTCCCAGAAATTAAATGTGCATGTAAATTCACAATTGTGTACATAATTGTCAATTTACCCCACATAATCATTCTAGTAATATCCTGTAGTGGATTCGTTTTAATTTCTAATATACTGTTATGGTTCTCACCAACTTTATAATGGTTTGGCATTTAGGTACCAAAAATTTTATCCTCTAATATTCTTTTACCTTATACATATTTCTAATCAAAACTTCTTTTAAAAGACATTTCTGGTAGATCCTGGATTAATAAAGATTTCAAGACTGTCATCAAGCGCCGCTCTGATACCAACCTGTAACGACCCTGGCAGTCGGTGCCGAGTCGTCGGGTTGGGTTATCGGAGCTACGCAGCGGAACTCAGGATATTGACAGTCTTGACTCTTCCAGGATCCACGTAATCATATCTGTTGGGTTACCTGAACACATGCCAAAAATAGTTTCTGTCAACATAAAGTTGGTGAGGTCGTGTATTTTATAAAGTGAATGGCCAGTTCATTTATTTATAATTCTTTTATAATGTTCTTTTTATAACATGCTTTACTATTCTAATTCTGGAGGGGAAAATATATTCTATTATACCAATTCGATTAAATTACACCGATTATATGTCAATCTATTATATTCTATTAGTTGCCATTCCTATCGATGGTACCACTCTGTTTGTGGTAAATATAATTATTCCTACCCTCTACTCGGGTAAGACTGGTTCTTGTCCTCTAATTGGGCAAGAAAGGAAATGGCGATATACCGGTTAGTACTGTCCTAGTCGTTTCTATTATCCCCTTTTCTATTATATTTCCTTTATAAAATCTATTATGTAAAGCATTTCTAGGTTTTCTAATAAATGACATGTATTTCCCCGAAAACGCTTAATAAAACAGTAAAAGTGGGGAGTTCACGATACTCACAGGTTTGCGTATAATCTTCTATAGTCTCTTTTATTACAATTACATGTCGTATATATATCGATACGTTTTACGCGTGGGACTTGTTAGATTGTAATACTTAGGATATATATCATATATACAATTTATACATATAGAATTCGGTATATATTAGATAGTCCTAAACTCGGGGTTTATTATTGACACGACACGGACATCCTAAATCTAGCTGGCCATTACAGCTTGGCACTCGTAGCTAATAAAGCTGGCCATTACAGCTTGGCACACGAAACCTACAGAACTCTAGACACGTACTTACCCGGATGCTGGTTCGGCTGAGCATATTATTATTAACCCGAGTCTAGTATATCGTTCTATATATCGAATCCTATATATATAAACATATATATTTTATATATGTTTATTATTCTCTTATTATTATATCAAGTCCGTACGTTCCCGTATTATATATATATATTTGTATAAGTCTAATAATCCTCGTCTAGCTATTGGACCGGGTTCTATTCCGGGTGTTGACCGAGTCTTGGTATGAATTCATCATTATTCCGGCTTCCGATAGGTTCCTCGTATTAATCATAAAAACAGTATTATTATCGGATATCAAATATCAGAATATTTATATAAACTGTTAAGATTATACCTCATCAGATTCTCATCGGAAAGTGATCGGAACCTAGCCTGAATCTGACCGGAAAGTAATATACTAACCGGATTATATGTAACCGGTCGTATGAAGGATCATGAGATAATCGGAAGGGTTATGTACATGGTTAGCGATTGGGTACGGTTTAACGACTATCGATTAGGAACAAGAGGGTGGATTCTGTTTAGCAGACTAACAAGACCCGTGGTTTTCAACAGAACACGAGTAAAGTTGTGGCTCGATAATTAACGGGTTTATGGGTGGTTTTGACTCGGTAACAGGAGGAAAAGGTTACGGGTTGGGTTTATTATCATTGACAGTCACCATAACTTTGGTGACTGTCAGATTGTTCGGACAGAGAGATAGGTTCACCGGAGGCTTGTCGAGTACAAATTAAGAACCTGAAGATAGACACGATGGATGGTTACCGATGACAGTCACCATAACCGGTGACTGTCTGGATTCGTTTAATATGAATAAAGGGAAGAAACATGGTGGTCATCGGGTTTCATGGAGGAACAGAGGTTTGGGTTCAATGGTTCGGTTGATGTTTGTATCGGAATAATAGGGTCACAGACGACAGTCACCAAGTCCGGTGACTGTCTTGGTTCACTCAACAGATATAGAAGAAGGTTCAAGTTATGTTATTGGAACAAAAGGTGAAAAGGGGTTACCGATGCTAGACCCGATCCATTCAAACAGAGAGAAGAGGGATTCGGTGGTTGTAGGTTATATTATTGGGAGAGGAGGAGCTCACCGGAGAAGTAGGCGGCGGCTGGCGGCGGCGGCGCCGGAGGTGGTGGCCGGTTGCTGCTGCTCTCTTTCTCTCTGAAACACACACATGTGTGTGTGTGGTTTGTCTGCAGCGTACAAAGAGAGAGAGAGAGGAGGGTTTATAAAAGATAAATATAATAAGTGGTGTTTGGCAACGAGGATAATAACTGAGATTTGCGATGTTTGGTAACGAGTATAACAATAAAATAAGAAACGTTTGGCAACGTTTTAATAGAAGATAAGGAGCGTTTAACCGAGATAATAAAAATCCAATAATTATTATCTATATAATCGATTAAAACGGTTAGTCGCGAGATTCGAACTTAAATAATTTATTAAGTAGTCGGGTGGTCGGTTACGAACCGACCCGTTTAAGAGACCCGTAACACCTCGAGGTGTTACATAATATAATAAGTAATATAATCGGCTAAGAACATTTTCTTAACAATTCCTAACATGTTATTAAGACTACAACAACGCTAATACACTCAAATCATAATTCATAAATCAAATCATGTTATTGACCCCAAACATAAATACGGAAGATCTATCGTGGAATCGTCATATACGAGTGTCTAAACCCTGGCTGATCAAGAACACAAAAATAGAGTAAACGTGATTTAACCATGATGTAGGGAATTAGAACTATGAGTTTTACATGTACATAAACTTATTTTTATCGGTAGAAAAATGTATTTTTACATGGTTTTTATCAAAACTTTCGGATATAAACACATGTGGAAGCCGTTTGTTAATACAAAGATATTGAGATAGGGAATAAGGAATTGAAGGGTCTAAGGTTAAGTGGTTAAATTACAATAGGGAAAGTAAACTGATTATAAAGGGGAAGTAAACTGATTAAAAAGGGAAGTATGCTAATTACAAAGGGAAAGTAAGCTGATTACAAATGAGAAGTAAGAGAGAAGTTACGACTACGATTCTAGTAGTGAATTCTTGTATGTTGTGTCCTTTGGTGTAGCCGAATGTTGGTATTTATAGCCAGCCAAAGGGGTTCTCTTCTCCTAGGCTAACCTGTGACATTTTAAGAAAGGAAAGTTAGCAGGCTCATTTCCTTCTTCCCAGTGTCTTCTCTTTCCAACCTATTCTCTTTTGAGAAAAGCCTTTGACTTGTACGTTGATGACAACGACCTCTTGCATTTTGTCTCCATTGTTGTCCGGTTCATTCACCAGTCGCTTTCTAGTAGGTTTGCCTTATGGTCATATCTTTTGGATTTCGTGTCTTTGAGCCGTTGGTCTAGGTGCAAGGGCATGCCTTCTCCTTTTTCGCAGTGCTAATGTTATTATACTGCTTTCCCTAGTTAAACATGAGGAGATGGGTTTTACACTACCCACGTCATCACTGTTCTAATATAAAAACCTCAAGTTTGGATTTTTCTTTGTATTTTTTTCAACTATTTTAAATTATTAGTTATTAATCTTTTTTAATAAAGTTATTTTTAGATGTGTTTATATACAAAAAAGGTTCAAAATAATTATATAAAAATGAATAATTTAACTTATGGTTCTACAGTTTTCATTTTTTTTATGGTTCTTCAATAAGTCCACCCAAGTAGGATAATCTTCTACTATACACTTACTATGCAAAATGTCATTTTGAAAAGTTATAGATTCAAGAAAAGATGTTTTTGACACCGAAGATGAAAAATGGGATTGAGAGCAAACATGACACTAGATGAAAACTAAGATGATGGGTGTTGGGTCCAACTAAGCCAATAGAGTTAAGATGTTTTTCTTGAAGTCAAGGGTTTCCTACTTTATTGTACGGACACCCTAGTAGCTATAAAAGTGTGAAACTTTTGAATTTACTATAAGTTAACGATATTATATGTGTGACTTTTTTAACTATAATTTTTAAAGAAATTAGAAATTTCAATAAAAGGGGCAAATTACATGACGATAGCAGGTGGGCGGTTAACAAGTTGCACCGCCACCCCCTTCTAGATAAAGAACCCTAATCTACTAAAAACAAATCCTTGCTCATGGGGAGTCGAGAAGTTGCTGTGGACCACCCGTTGGACTCTCGTCAGGAACTTGATCGCCTCTGTTGCCAATGAGCCAAAGGTGTCAAAAGCTAAAGGAACAAAAACATGTTGGTTATCCTCGCATGCTTTAGCGTGCTTTGACACCTTGTTCGACTATGCTCTAAGGACCGCTTGCCCAGCCACGAACCCACTATCCCTGAATATTGCTAAATGGGACACACCCGTAAGGTCTACACATGCGTGTTCCCTTCCTAACCAAACACTAGCAGGTCAGCCGGATGTAAAGTGGACCTCCCTTCTGCCGGGTCTGTAAAAAAGTTAACTGGGGTCTCTTTCTTTGCCGAGATCCCTGCTCGTCTAAAAATATCCATTAAAACGTCTCAAACAAAATCGTGTCTGTGCTTAAACCCCGGTAACTCTCTACAGTGGAGCGCATGCTCCCCATATTTATCCAAAACAACTTTACGGCAAACAGGATATGTTTCGTCATCCAAAAAAAATGGAAATCATCAAACGATATTTAAGGATTCCTTATACTCCACAGTTGACATTCGTTGCCCCGATCCTTTGATAGGGATAATAGTTAAAAAATCTTGGACATGAGGCCTCTATAAGCATTCCATGACCGGCTTTCTTGCGCAGGTTCAAGCATAAATCTTCTTCAAGACTTCGTGTGATTCGACAATAAAGAGCATTCACCATGGTTTACTGTGGCTTTTTGGGGCGGTGTCTTTATTTGAAAAACCGCCTAGATCAAAGTCAGGGAGATATTCACGCAGGCGTTCCAAAGCGCAAACATAATCCGGATTCGTGTTATCAACCCTGTTGTTACGTAAAATATGATCTTGCAACCCTCATAATTGAGATCTAGACACCACAAAGGCATAAGTGGCCACATCCCGGGCCGACTATCATGTAATTACATTAACAACTCATTAATTGCTTTGTAACATGTTGTCAAGTTGTTTCTTTATGTAATGTCTCATAAAATGGAAAATAAGTTCAAAATGTGATCAAATGGTAATTATATTTTTGTAGCAATTTAAACTAAATCCCTCTTTTACAAGCTAGAACCATTGATTTTAATGAGAGTAACACCTTCACTCAAATAGTTTTGTTAATTAGACCAACCCTAACCAAATGGTAATCATATGATATATACTCTCACTGATATATGTTCATTTTCATCTTCTGGTTGGCATTTGCTACGAGTATGCACATGCTAATTTGAAGAGGTTGGTCCGTTCAAATAAAAGTAGAGGTTGGTTACTCATAAATCATTTTTGTGCATTAATTAATGGTCACACTTCATTGAATGCAATCTAATTCATAAACTGTTTAATCTTTTAATGTTGTTTTGTACATGTAACCACACTCATTCAGACTATGTGTAGGGGTTCACCCCTTTTAGAGCGCTTTTGGTCATGTGACGTTCACGTCAGCATGCATTTCTTTAATCACAAAAGCATGTAGTGGTTAACCCCCTTTCATGCCCCTTCAATAATTATCTTCAACATGACCCTTTCATGGTTCACCCCCTAGTATGTTCTTACTTCTTGGATTTTCACACAAGAGCTCGTGATTCAAATAACGTTGACCATACTTTTTGGCCATTTCACGAGGGAGGGTGCGGTGTGGTTGGGACCTGAAAGCCTCTATTCATGCCCCATTACACAATGTCTTATAAAACTTTTTGTTTATAATATTATTTGTTACGTTTTCTTCTTTGACCAATGGAACGTTGTCCGTTTCAACATCCAAAACATTTTATGGTACATTTTGTGGAGGAGCTTTCGGAATTGAGAAAATATTAACACATCGGTTATCCGGGTTGTTTGTGGCCACTTTTTTGAAACGGATTGGAAAGGGTTGAAAGAGAGACGATTCTAGGGTTTTTTTTGAGAAAGTTCGCTCAATATATATGGAGGAGATTGAGTCAATTATTGAGGTTATTTCTCTATTTTACCGCGATAAACGATTGTTTTTATAAACAACGAACCCTAGGCAGTGAAGCCTGCTACTCCATCGTCCGCTTGTGTCTACGTTCTCTACGTCTATCCAACAGAGCCACTTCTGCGACCGATTTAGATGTTCTTAAACGAGTGGTAAATTCACATTTAAGCTGTTGACTAGGTTTTTAGTTTCATGTTTTTCTTTTTAGGAGAGATCCTACCATATTTTTTCTTTGACACATAGTTTTGAAACTATGATTTATAAAAGTTGAGCTACATATATAATGTGGGTTTTCATCAATACCCTCAAGACTGATTATTTCAGTCTTCATTTAACATCTTTTTACTTTAAACATCAATTTTTCTCGAGGCATGAATATATTTTTAAATCGTCATTGAAGTCTTGCGGCCATAATTTCGTTTTATTTATACATTTAATAAACATATGATCTATAGTTACTTTTTTTTTACAAGAAGGATTATAAAGTTAACAACTTATAACTTTAATAAACATATCGTTTTATTTACAATTAATATTACAAATACTTATGAAAATGAAAGCGATTAGCTTTTAATATAATTTAAAAATGAAAGTGCATAACATATGATATAATTTAACAATATTAAGGTTTTCACTTTTAACCTATCATGACAAGATTTTATGCCAGGATAAGTTTTCAAATAATGTATCATAAGTTGAATGATACCAACCAAATTTGGTCATCTAAGTGGGTCTGGAAACAAAGTCGAAAAGACATGATAAAATGTAGACTTGAATAAGCCCATCAAGAAAATATAGAGCCCAAAGGCCCAAATTGGTGTACATGGGCCTCTATAGTTAAAAATCTAGAAATTAATTTCTTTTCTATATATTTCGTGTCGGCTGATATGAAGAAGAAAGGGACAAGTAAAAAACAAAACAAGAACACATGGTTGGTGGTTGGTACCAACCATGCAAAGTGTGCTGGGGGCCCTTAGCATTGTTGTCATGTATGGTCTCATAATCAATACAAAAATGGTCCACCCTTAAAAAACAATTTTGGTCCACTTGGTTATCACATGTCCTATGTTTTCAAACCATGTTCTTTTAAAAGAAATTTTGTAGTTTTTATAAACTTCATTGATTTTAAAGAATGACATGAATGTGGGATTTTTTCTTATTCATATTGGCCTATTGGGGTTGCTTGCTTGGATTCTAAGCATATACGAGATTACATTTGTTCATACGTCATCGTGGATTTCTATAGAAATATCTTGGATTATGTGTAATCTAGGAGTTTGGGCAATGATTTTGTGATTTTGTGAAGATATCAACAACCTCATTGTTTATAGATATTATATGTGTTGCTTCTGCAAGCTCCTTGGGGTACGATTAGAACCAAGATAGATCTTGAACACGCTTGTGGATCGAAAGTCATTAGCTAAGAGGTCAATCAGAAACCGAGAAAGCAATTTGGAAACGACTTGAGACATTTGAACTACATTACAACCATATTCAACATCTCCATGATGATGACATAAATCATTTAAAAGTAGTTGAATGCTATTTTACATGAGGAGAGTGATAACACATACGTGTCCAGGTATAAGTTAAGTAACACCTAGCTTTAAGTTAACACCTGTAACATTTGAATTCGTTTATAATCAACAATGTCAGTTTTAAGCACCTAGAGTAGATGCCACATACCATTTCAACACTCGTAGGGTAATAATCAGGTAATAGTTTGCTGTCAGTTGAGATATTTGTTAGCAATCGTAAATGAGGTCGGTTCAATAAGTGGCAGAGGGATTTGATGGTGTGGTTAGTTAAAGTGTTGAAATGAATCCATTGTACGGGGTTGGGACGAAGATTGTGGGAATGTTGATAAGTATGGTTAGGGTAGTGGCAAGGACTCAATTATGACGTGGTTGTAGTCATGGATGCTAGTGTTTATGGATGGTTTAACATTGTCCTCTTTCTTTTTAATTATGGGATATGTTTAGTTACTTTCTTATATAACTTTTTCATTATATCGTTGATCACACATAACTAGTTTTCTTTGTAAATAACACAACTAGTTTTCTTTATAGAAATGAACGAGAGATTTAATTAGGACGGTGACAGAAATGCTTAATTACATATATCAAATTTGGCACAAGAGAATTGCTCAACTACATATATCAAATTTGGTTAAAGTGCCTTGATTTTTGGCCCTCCCAATAAGATCTTCCGATCATTTTTTTTTTCTTTTGTTATGATTATATGTATATTTTACGAAGTAATTTGTTTAGTTTTCCAAAATGGTTTTTTGAGTTCTCAATTAGGCCAAGTGTTCTCAAATAATTCAAATCATATATATATATATAGGTATAGGTTCCTGTACAAAGTACATTTTTCGTACAAAGTGTGAGAAGTCTATATAGTCATTGTGTTTTAAATTTTGGCTATAATGTTTTTTATTCCTTTTGCATTGATTTATATAGAAAAGCACCAAACGTTACAATTTAAAACACAATCAAATGTATTTTAGACATTAAATTTAAAACATACTGATTACTTGCTTCGTAGGGTGTTTTAGATTGCATGTCGAGAATACATTAATTAGTGTTTTAAATTGTTAATTTTTGTGTTTTTCTATATAATACTATGCGAAAGGACCATAAAACATCATGCCTCAAATTTAAAACACAATGCCTATATAGACTTCTCACACTTTGTACGAAAAATACACTTTGTACAGGAACCCCACCCTATATATATAGGTAGAGGATCCTGTAGGAAAATTGGTTTGTGTGAGAAGTGTAGGAATGATTAAGAATTGACATGTAGCCATCATGTTTTTTATTTTGGAATGATGTTTTGGGTTGTTTTAGCTTGAAAAACACTTAACACAACAATATACAAAAATTTAAAACACAATCCAATGTATTATAGTCATTAAATTTAAATTACAGATAAAACACCCTAGTAATTACTTAAAACACTCTGCTAACGTGTTATTGACACAGTGTTTTAAGTTTTAAGCCTAAAATACATTGTTTTCGGTTATTAATTGTTATGTTTGTTGTTTTTCTAAGCAAAACAATCCAAAACATCATGAATACGTCCAAAAAAATATGCATACATATCAATTTTTAATCCTTCCTACACTTCTCACACAAACCAATTTTCCTACAGGAACCCTACCCTATATATATATATATATATATATATATATATATATATATATATATATATATATATATATATATATATGGTAGAGATCCTGTACAAAGTGTGTTTTTTGTGAGAAGGATAAGAAGTGTTTTGGACCATTAGATTTATAGATGGATGGTTGAGATTGAGTAGTGGCAAAATCGTAATAAGAGTTATAAACTTAATTAAAAGATTTGACCTCATAGGGATATATTAGTCTTTTTGTTTGTTTTAAAATAGAGACCATCCATTCTTCCCTTAAATCTCGCCATCTCCTGCCTTTTTTATAGGGGTGTTTCATAAAAACATCTCTCTCTCCCCCAAGATGAAGATCGATGACAACAATCAACCATAATCTTCCCAAGAACATCTCACTTTCTTTCTCTTCCAAGATGAAGATCGCTGCCAAACAAACCATAATCTTCTCAAGAACATCTCATGACCTACCATAGTAAGCATTCGAAACCTATTTTTTTTCTATAAGTGTAATAATGAACAAAGATTGAATGATTTGGGGGTTTTAAATTAGTTGGTTTTTTTTAATTTACAACAAAGAGGAAGAGAATGATGAATGGTTACCACAGGTGTGTTTGGAGGACCATGGTGTGTTATATATTCAATTAGTTTCATGTAATGATTAACGCTAATTTGATGCAATAATCTGGTGTGTTATAGATAAGATGACAAAGGTAAAACACACCAGTTCATCAGAACACATCTTTATAGTTAATGATAAAACACACCATTTTCTACTAACTCAATGTTATGGTTGATGATAAAACACATCAATTCCTTATAAAACACCAATAGATAAAACCCACATGGTTGAGTGCATCTGTTAAAGTATTAATCTTTATGATAAAACACACTTGGCTGATGAAGTATTATATTTTCTAGTATGTATTATTGGTTTGATTAAAACACACATGTGATGTTTTGTTAACATGTTATTACAGAGTGCACCTGATTATGAGGCTAGCTAGTGATGATGTAAGGCTACAACAGTTCAATGAAACAACGATCAGTGGATTCCAGCTTGTCTTCATACTAATCATCCACTCAAGACACTTCTACCTAATGTATTTTAATATGATTTCTATACATATAACACTGTACTAGTTATTGTTGAACAAAAAACACTCCTGATCATGAAACACAATATGTTGAATATAAAACGCTATAGTGGTTATTGTTGAATATAAAATACTCCTGTTTTGTAAATGTTGTTTATGTGTACTATGTGCGGAGAAACAAACATTCCATGGTTGAATATAAAAACACTCCTGTTTGTTATGTAGTACACACATAAGATTCTTAATAAAACACATAGTATCCTTGATAAAAACATGTCTATGGGATATGAAATATGTTTGTGATCGTGAGAATGGACTGTAAAGATAATATTTATATAAATAAATTGATATAATCAGTTGTAAAGGGTGAGGTCAAATCCCTATAATCTCTCAGATATAATAATTGCATATTTGTTATTAACTAGTAAAAATCCCCGCCGCTTTGCGGCGGTGGCGTTGCCAGTGTCAGCACACAAACGGCACCGCTACGCGCCGCGCTAAGCGCGGCGTAGAAACATAACCGGCGCCGATTCGTGAAAAGCTACAAATTTTTCCGACTAACAGCGGAGTTACGCCAACAGTATTGCGAGGGTGTGCTAATCGATAACACAACGTAGAGAGTCATATTGTTCCGTCGGTAGCCAGTGCGCGTTGCATCGCGCAAAGTGCCTAAACTGCTTGAAAAAGAGGAGTTACTAATAAAAGTAAAGCGATGGCATTTTCGTAATTACGTGGAAACTAAAGACTTTTTATTTTGGTTTTATTAATAAAATTACTGCGATGGCATTTTTGTAATTACTTCGAGGCAGAAGGTTTTTTTATCTCGCGTATATCAACGTTACTATTGCTAAGGTCCTTAATTGTTATATAATATATAATTTGCATTATCATTTCTAAAATTATGAATATGGCACAAATTTACATAAATGCCCATTGGCCCTAATTACTTAATGCCATGTGTCGCAACCAGAAGCCTTCTCACCCTTCTCACACATTTTAGTCTTTGTACAGGAACATAAACCTATATATATATATATATATATATATATATATATATATATATATATATATATATATATATATATAGGCCAATTCTAAATAGAAAACCACTTTGAGTTAAGGAAACCATAGAAACCCCATCTTGTGGCCATCCTTCCTCCACGTCTACAATGTTGAATATTTGTTTAAGGGCAATATAGTCATTTTTATGTTTCACCATTCTGCACATTTCATGACAAACTTTTGTTAAACTCTTACACATTTGTACATTGATGTAGACATCCCATTTTACTCTCTCTCATCTCTCTTATTTTCTTTACCAAACCCAATCCTCTCTCTTCTTTAACATAACACACACTCACATTTTCTTTACAAAACCCAATCTCATCTCTTCTTTCTCATTTTATTTTACACACATTAACACACATTCACATTTTTTTCTCTGTATCTTTCTCCCCTTTTCTTTTACATACACTCACATATTTTCTCCACCTTTTTCACACCCACACCAGAGGACAACCTCCATCTTCACAATCTGTTCCTTTTCATGACTAACCTCCATCTTCACAATCTCTAGCTCATTTTCTCTCTCTCCATTCGTCCTCCGTTCGTCGTCGATTCAAGTATTCATCTCAAATAGGTTCCAAGTGTCCTGACTATTGAAGATAGTGCTAGCCCCGTGTTCATCTTTAAGATTCAAGTCTTTATATTATTTTGTTTGAAGATCTAGTCATGGGTTCAAGATAAACCCAGATCTAGATCTGGGTTTTGGATCTTCTTGTTATCCATAACACTAGTTTAGGTAAGAAGTTTATATTAATTTCATTATTTTAAAACATTTATCAATTTGGCGTGAGGTGTTATGAAATTGAAGAAACATGAAGATGGGATTTGCAGTGTCGAAACAAGATCTGCGGTGTCGGGACGGGATTTCAAAGGTGGACGACGATGGTGTTATGAAATTGAAGAAACATGAAGATGGTATTTCTTTCAACTCTTTTTAGATCTGATTATGTTTTGCTTTTTTGTTTGGATGAACACGATGAGGTGCAAGAGTAGAAAGAGATGAACTCTATTTTGCTTTTTTTTATTTCAACCAGAAAATGCAAAAACCGATGAACACGATAAGGTAAGAGAGTAGAGAGAAGTGAATCGAAGAAGATTCGTGTAACTCGAAGAAGAAGCCTCGATGAAGAAGTGCATACATCAGATCTGTTTGCTTTTTTTTGTTTGGATGATACAGTTTTTCATGTTCTTTAATTATTATTTTATATATTTTTGTATTTCTCTCATTAAAAGACACAAAGTCATGTGGATAATAGTTGCACCTTTTAAGCGCCACCGTGATGTTAAGAGTTTAAAACCCACATATACGTTGTTATTAATAACGCCAAAATAACATTATTTTGTATATAAATAAAATTTCCTCAAAAAAGAATATGTACAGGGCATGTGTGAGTTCTGATGATTATATTCTAAGTGAGATTATCTTATGAATACAAAGAGTTCTTTCTAGGGAAGGAGGTAACATGCATGGTTGCTTTTTGGAATGAGGCCAAATTAGCTACAAATGATGAAACGTTTTATTAGTTAAAAAATGCAACCATTTATTCGTTTAAAAACATATGTTTTGTTGGTTAATGGTTTTGACTTAGCATGAAAACATATGTTTTTGTTATTGGTTTATAATTTATTACATGTTTTTATTGAGATAAGTCGTGAAAACTTATATTTTTTTGTTATTTTGTATTATAATTCTACATGTTTTTTGTTGTTGGGTTATAATTTATCACAATATTTTAGTAAGATAAGTCGTGAAAACATATGTTTTTGTTGTTGGTTTATAATTTTTACATGTTTAGTGAGATAAGTCGTGAAAACATATGTTTTGTTTTTGTTGCTGGTTTATAATTTTTACATGTTTTTAGTGAGATAGGTCGTGAAAACATATGTTTTTGTTGCTGGGCTATAATTTACTATATATTATTGGTGAGATGGGTTGTGAAAAAAAATATGTAATTTGTTACATAAAACATTTGTTACGTTTTCAAACCTAGTAACCATTAGTTTAATCTTAAAACAGGAGAGAGGAGAGAGGAGAGAGGAGAGGAGAGAGGAAAGTAGGAGAGAGGAAAGTAATTTATTTCTGGACTATATTACCCTTTTGTCATTAAATATGGACAAAGATACATCTTTAATTTTGAAAAAAATTCACATTTAATCATGACCATAGATTGCATATGATGGATGGTTATGATTGAGGTTTCATGGGTTTTCTCAAGTGGGGAGGGTTTCCAAATTATCCCTCCCCTATATATATATATATATATATATATTATAGGGGAAGGATAAATTGAAAACCTTCCCCAGTTAAGAAAACTATGAAAACCTCATCTCAACCATCAATTATCTTCAATCTATGGCTGACATTTAATGTGATTATTTCTTCCTTTTTAGAAAATTAAAATAATATATTAAAGTACCACAAGGGTAAGATTGTCCATCCATATTTTACACTTTCTCTCTTTTCTAACATAGACCCACACTTTTATATATGTACTGACATATGTGTCAAATCCATACACCAACCCTCAATTATTTTCTTCATTTTCTTTAGAAAAAAGAAATCAAAAGCATGCTATAACAACTTAAGTTCATATATGACAATGAACTGTTTTATTATTATATTATTTTTCATTTCCTTAAAGTGATTAAATGGTCTTTTATTCACGTTAGTAACATTTTTACATTTGTTACCTATATATCATTTTGGAGCTTTCCTATTTTTGCTAACTATATACGTTACAAATTTTACAATAATATAAAATACTAATTAAAGAATTTAATATTTACACAAGAGATTAGCTTGTTATAAATATTATAATTTTTACCTCATTGATCTCTCCTCTCTCCTATTTTAATTTACAATGTTAAAATATGTAAAATAACATACATTTTTTTAGTAATTTTAAAAATATGTAAATTATGTTACAGATTTAAATATTTAACAACAAACAACACATGCGTTTTAATATTTTTAAACTGTGTAAATAGTATGTTACAATTTTAACAACGCACAAAACATACGTTTTTTAATATTTTTAAATTTTTTAGCGATTTTAAAATATGTAAATGATGTTACAGGTTTAAGTGTTTAACAACAAACAAAGCATATTGTTTTTAATATTTTTGAACTATGTAAATAGTATGTTACAGATTTACACTGTTACAAGGCATGTTACATGTTACAAAGCATCTTTCATTGAAACATGATAAATACAAGTTACATTGAAAAAAGCAATGTTAATAATATTTATATTGTAACAAGACAGGTTATATTCGAAAGGGAAAACCATCAACATCTTATATAAAAAAACATAATAAAATAAAAAAACTTACATTATAACAAGGCATGTTACATATGAAAAACAGTTTATTAAACATATATTAAGAAAATAACTTCAATGGCAACACATTTTATTCCCTTGTAACAGCCAGGTCACATGTGTACGTCATGTAGAACGCATCTCTAGCTTAATCTTCTAGCCTGAAAAAATGTATCTTATACATGTTTTTAACAACTTACACAAATTTATATACATTGCCTAGTTATATGAAAAATGTAATGTACAGATTTGGAACCACAAGTTATTAAAACATGCCCTTTTTTTACTAAAAAAACATAGACTTTTTTTATCTAGAATAATAAAAATTGTAAAGCCCCGACCGAACATGTAACAAATGTAAGTTAAAAATGAAATTTAAAATTAATGTAAAAGCAACATAAATAAAATGACAAAATATGAAAGCATTAAAAGGTCTAGATCTAATGAGCAGCATATGAGAAAAAAAAAAGTAAACCTCATCTATAGTATAATCAGAGCAAACATTATGTGAACAAGAAACTTGAAATTTTGTAATTTTTTAATATACTAATTTAGAAACAAAAAGAAAATCATATATTTTTTTTGTTCGATCATCGGAAACCCCATGGATTCAACTATTAGTTTTCTTTTCATTTGCAACTAACAAACATAAAACTCAAAAGCAGAGCCTTTCTTATATATCATAAGCCATGAAACCTTAAGAGGAATTAAGATCAACATAACAATTCTTGGACTATTACATGTGGTGAACGGAGAAGACGATGAGGAGTGAGTGAAAATCAAGATCCCTTACCGCCGAGTCTAGGTTCAAAATCCCTCAATCGATGTGGTAGACGGAGAAGACGATGAGGAGTGAATGGAAATGGAACAACAAGTTCGTCGTCTCTATCTTTTGTCGTCCTTTGTTGGTTCAGGCTAGCCGGAGCCATGGCCGACGACTTTTTTTCTCTTAGTCTCTGGTTAATCGATCTCTTTCCTCGTGCAACTTTCTTTGTTCCATTTTGAAAAGATAACCCCTAAATCCAGTAAGAAGAAGATGATGTATCAAGACACAAATTACTGATTTGTTGATGAGAAGGTTTGTTTCTTGATGAGAGAGAAATGAGAAAGATAAAATGCCAAAAGAATGAGAGATGTGTAGTCTATTAATGTGTGTGTCAGTGGGAAGGAGAGATAAAATAACAATATGACCAAAACACCCTTGCATTAAAAAGAATATAAAGTGACGTGGAGGAATGTGATCCCTTGGTTGAGTTTTTAAAAGTTTCTTTAACTCAAGTGGGTTACTTGTTTATAATTTCCCTATATATATATATATATATATATATATAATATATATGATTGAGATCAAATAAGAACCTTTAAGGATTTAAAAATCATGAGAACTATTTCTAGCCACCCATTTAATTTTCTTTCTTTTTTCTATTTTCCTATTTACAAATGGGTTATTTGGTAATGAACCAATCCATTAATTGTGGTAGTTATTTAGATCCCGTAATTTACTCTCTCTCCCTCTCATTTTATCCTCCTCTACATACGATTCATCTTATTTTTTTTATTATATGTTTTTTATCAATTGATTTATTAATTCTTGTTGCTTATGATTATTATATTGGATCATTATCATTTCGATTGTTGAAGTGAAAAAGCTTTAACTTTGAATTTATTTTACGGCAAAGAACTTTGAAGAAGGACACCTTGGTTGATTGGTGACATTATTGGATCATCATCTAAATAAATCAATTCTTCATCTTGGGTGAAACTAATTTGGCCGCATTATCAGATCCACCATAATCACCATTTCAAAGGTTTCTTGGCAAGTTTTTACATAATCTCGCACACTGGACGTATTTGTTTTGTATTTGGAGTTTTATTTTATTGAACTAAAGATGCCCTTTGATGTTTCCGTTTTGAAGATGACTGAATCCAAATGTTTATTGAACATATTATTTTGTATCTTTTTGGTAATGGTGGATTTAGATCGGAGATGATGATAGTGATATGGTTTGATAATATATATTGGTGTACATAGACGTATATACATGTTCTAAATTTTAAAATAAGTAAAGTACATATATGTACATTGAATAAAACAAATTGTTTAGAAAATTGTTTGATAAATGATATATACGTACGTAATTGTATCCTAAACACAAGTTGATAATGCACATATATGTACAAATTGTTCAACATAGATGTAACTTGCTTTATTTGAGATGGTTTTGTAATTTGCTTAAATCTATGTAACGTTATTTTAATGTAGCTTTGATATACATAGATGTACCATGTTTGATTTTATCTTTTTTTTTTAATTTATGAAATATACATACATGTACAATGTGCTACATAATAATAAGATACATATATTCATATAACTGTTTTACTTACATAATTTGTGTATATACATATATGTATATGTAAATTACGAATCTATAGTATGTCTCTGAAAGATTAATTAAGTTTACATCAAAGAGAGAAAATAGGAGATATAAAGTAATTAACTATTTAAATGGAAAGAGAATAAATTAATAAGTTATCATTATGCCCCCTAATTTAACATAAACAATTAAATCAAATTCTATATATATTAACCGATAGGTCTTAGAAATAGTTGTTTTAGGCATTTGTTTTTCGCCACTTTTTTTTTTCGCCCCTTTTTTTTTTTATGTTTTTGCCACCAACATTTTGGTTAGGTTTTTTTTTCCTATTTTGCCACATTTTATTTATTTTTCCTTTCTTTAGGTTCTTTTTTCCCATTTTGGCCACCAACTTTTTTTTTTTCGTTTTATTTTCCCCGATTTTCGTTTTTCCCCGTTTTGACCACCAACTTTTTGGTTACTTTTTTTTTTCCCCATTTTTGCCACTTTTTATTTCTTTTTTTTTGTGCGTAGTGTCCGTCTACGTTCGTATAGTACTTTCGTCTTCGTTCGTCTGCAACACCCGCTCTTTAACCCCAAGTTGCTCTACGTTCGTATAGTGTTTTCGTCTACGTTTGTATGGTATTCTTTTTACGTAGCGTTAGTCTAACGTTCGTCTTTGTTCGTCTTTGTTCGTCTACGTTTTTTTACGTAGTCTTCGTCTACATTCGTATAGTGCTTTCCTCTCCGTTCGTCACTACGTTTTTTTTACGTAGTGTTCGTCTATGTTCGTATAGTATGTCCGTTCCGTTCCTCTGCAACACCTGATCTTTTCGTCTCCGTTCATCTACGTTTTTTTAACGTAGTTTTTCATCTGCGTTCGTATAGTATTTTCGTCTCCGTTCTCTGTTGTGTTTCTTTCTTACCTATTTTCCTGGTTTTTGGTCGTTGTTTCGTTGCTACGTAACACCGTTTTACGCCTCCATCTTACACCGCTGTTAGCACGGTTGTGGCACAACGCGCCACAAGATATATCGCACAACCGCGCATCGTTAAAACACCTAGTTGTAT
>JAUTDX010000424.1:0-163973 GCA_030844895.1 Ambrosia x helenae
TTTGAGAATCAAACCAATATAAACCCATAAAACCATAACCTTGTGTGTTTTAAAACAAAACTAAAAAACAATTACCTGTTGTGTTTTAACCACACTAGAGTAACATAAACTTATAAAACCATAAAAATCATAACCTTGTGTGTTTTAAACCAAATCAAATACAGTTACATGTTGTGTTTTAAAACCAACCCCAAATCAGTTACCTAACGTGTTTTGACGCTAACCCAATAAACATTAAACCTAATGTCTATATTGTGTTATAACACCATTAGATTAACATAAAACCCATCATCATAAACATCAACTACATTATAAATGTAAAACCCATCAATCGGTTAAACAACAACAACCTAAATTATAAAACACACAATATAATCACCTAAAAAAAACTATAACCGAGTCAAACCTAATAGGTCAAATGTAGAAACTTACGATTGTATTTCATTGAGAATCATTTACCATAATCAAGTATTTCGCAAATTTGGTTTCCATATTGTCGACAGTTATTGATGGATCCCCGATAATCTCTCTCAATTATTGATAGATTTGTGTGTTTGATTGTTTTGCTTTAATTTAAAATGAGGGTGTTTTTACATATATACCCTCATACCATTAATTTAGTTATTAAAATTATAACAAATTTCAAATTTGCCAATCCTTTAATCTCATCCATCCATTTACATGATCTAATGGACACATTTATTTCTTATCATTCTCACAAACACATCCTTCATTTTCTAACTTTACCCTATATATAGGGGAATATTCAATAGAAAACTCATTGTTAGAGAGAAAACTCAAGAACTTCTATTTAAAACTAAAAAAAATCATAAACTCAGAATTTAAGTTAAAAACTAAAAAAAATGGTTCTGGGCTTCTTTTTCCCACATCATCCCCGTTCAGAAAAAAAAAGAATAAATGTAATGCACATGTGTAGTAAATGTCTAGTTATGTTTTAGGGTTTAGGTTTAGTTTAGCTTTTAGGGTTAGTTTTTTTTAGTTTAGCTTGCAAGGTTTAGGTTTTGGGGGTGGGGGTAGGTAGGTAGGGTGTGTTTAGGTTTTTGGGTAGGGGGTTAGGTTTTTGGTTGTAGTAGGTGAGGGTTAGCTTTTTGGTAGGCGGTTGGTAGGGTGGGTTTAGGTTTTTTGGTGGGGTGGATTAGGTTTTTGAGTAAGCAATTTAAGTTTTTTGGTAAGGTGGGGGGTGGAATCAGGTTTTTGGGTGGGGGTAAGTTAGGGGTGGATGGTTTGGGTTATACTACACATATGCAGTAGTGTTTTTTTTAGGTTTTTTAAATTTTTTTTATTTATTTTTTCTAAACGGACATGATTTGGGAAAGAGAAGCTCTAAACTAATTTTCTATTTTTTACTTAAATTTTGAGTTATAATTTTATTTTATTTTTGCATTTAATTAGAAGTTCTCAGGTTCTCTCAATAAAATGAGTTTTTTTTATTGAACCATCCCATACCCTATATATATGTGTGTGTAAGGTAGGGATTATAAGAGAACCAAATGGCAATTGAGAATTGTGAAAACCATTTTAGACCACTCGTTTTTCTTAGCAAACAAAACATTTGCTTAATTGCTCCTTTATAAGGGTTTTTTTTTCCAATTATACACGTGTGTGTAGTTAATTTTTTATTATATTTATGTATATATTGTCAAACATATACGTACGATATTTATTTTTCAAAATTAAACACGTATGTAGACTACAAAAACATGTTCAGAACCATAATCTTTTTTATATACATGTATGTGCAATCAATTGTATACGTTTACACATATATATATATAATACTTATTTTTAGTTATAGACATATATATTATATATATATAGGGGAAAGTTCAATTGAGAAACTCATAGTTAGGGAGAGAACTCGAGAACTCCTACTTAAATTAAGAAAAAAAAATCATAACTCAAATTTAAGTCAAAACAAAAAATGTGGTTCGGAGCTTCTCTTTCCACCTCATCCCCGGTTCAGAAAAAAAAAATAATAAAAATAAATAAAAAATAGGCGACTTCTAATGCACGTGTGTAGTAAATATCCGGTTAGCTTTAGGGTTTAGTTTTTGGGTTTAGTTTAGCTTTTAGGGTTAGTTTTTTTTTAAGTTTAGCTTGTAAGGTTTTTAGGTTTTTGGGGGTGGGGTGGGGGTGGGTAGGGTGGGTTTAGGTTTTTGAGTAGGGGTTAGGTTTTTTGGTGGGGGTTAGGTTTTTGGTTGTGGCGGGTGGGGCTTAGGTTTTTGGTAGGCGGTGGGTGGGGTGAGTTTAGGTTTTTGGGTGGGGGGGTGGATGGGTGGTTTAGGTTTTTGGATAGGCGATTTAGGTTTTTTGGTAAGGGTAGGGTGGAATTAGGTTTTTGGGTGGGGGTTTAGGCTTTTGGATTATACTACACATGTGCAATAGCATTTTTTAGGTGTGTTTTTTTTTATTTTTTTATTTTTTTTTCTGAATGGGTATGACGTAGGAAAGAGAAGCTCCGAACTAGTTTTCTATTTTTTTACTTAAATTTTGAGTTATGATTTTTTTTTTTATTATTATTTTTTTGTATTTAGTTAGGAGTTCTCGAGTTCTCTCCCTAAATGAGTTCTCTATTGAACCATCCCCTATATATATATATATATATGCACACACACATACATAGAGTGTAAGGATCAAATACAAATTAGCTCAACCTACTAAACATGAGAAGTGAATAGGCTACTTAAACATGCTTTCTAGAGGAATAATATAAAAAAATTAGCGTAATTATGTTATTAGGGTAATTACAGTAGTTTACACTAAAGTAATTATGTAAATACTCTAACAGAGAAATGACTCTATTTTTTTTAGATTTCAGTATTAAAAGACATGTTTAACAAGATGGGGAAAAAATTCGAAAAAAATCTCTCATTCACTTATCACGTTAAGGCTTATTTGTAGAATTAAACTTATTTGTACAAGAACCCTACTCTATATATACAGCGTGACATTTGGGCTTCCTTCAACAGCTTCCTCTTCTCCCACCCCCTGCTTGAAAAACACACCACCCCTCAGATTATCAGAAAGGGAAGGGACCAAATCTGTGAACCCAAATCCGTCTTTCCACACCGCAAGCTCATGCAAAATACTGCTATTCTGCGAAGATTTCCTATTTCTGGACCTGCGCTCCTGTCTAGTGGAAGGTTTTACCACTTGCATGGGTACAACGCGGCAACAATAGGAGTTTTACCCAATTTTCCACCGAGCCTGGCGAGGCCACAACCTTGCGTAAAGCACCTGCCAAGGCCTGCGCAAACGCAAACCGACAGCTAGGGGGAACGCTCATAACATTATGAATGGGAAGGGAGAAAACCTTTTTAATAAGTGATATATCCCCAACCACACCCCCAGAGGGACCTGGTTCCATGTCCGCAGCCACACGGGGGGGGGGGGGGGGGGTTTCTGGATCCCGATAATGAAATCTTCCACATTCCCCGTAACCCTAGAGAAGGAAAGAACACCATCAGCGTGGTTGCACCCTCTGGTAAGAGCATGCATCGTCGTGCACCTCCCACACAACCATTTATCCACCTCCCAAAGAGCACCCCCAACATCCGTAAACAAGTCTAAATCTTGAGAGATTGCATCTTTGAAAGGCGCCTTCCGTTTTACTGTTGTGCCCCAAACTTAAAAAATCGAAACAAATGATCTAAACACACAATTTTGATACCTAAACCTTAGGCTATATGGTGTGCCCCCCCTTTCCCCCAACTCCCCCAAGTGCCACGTCAGCGCCACGTCATTTCCCCCTTCTCCTCCCCCAAAGTTTGGAAATGGTATTCCCCTTCTTTTTTATTATTAAAGTTTGATTTAAAAAAAAAAAACCAATCAGATCATCCGGTGGGGGCGGTGGTTTTTCCACTATTTCCCCGAAAATCTTACGGGGGGGCGGTGTTCCCCGGTTCCCCGCGTCCAACTCAGCTCCCCGGGTGATCTCTCCGGGAGCACACCGAATGGTCTTAGTGATTTGAGCATCTCTTATCTTTAAGAATTTAATTTATGGGTTTTAAACAAAATTCGAGAAAGGGTATTTACCTAAAGTGAGGATGTGTCGATTGATTTGGGCCTTACCTCTACAAGTATATATCCCTATGGGTTGGGTTTTGTTGGGCTATTTGGAAATCAACTTAAATAGGAAAACACATTTTGAACTCTAATTTGACACCATATTCATATTTTATCAATACTCAATAGCATGTAATAAAACGGTAATAAAAACTTCTTAACAATCTTCATTTAGCAAACATATTAAAAGGGTTATGATGAAATACACAAGACATTTTTTTCTAGAAAGTGTGAGAAGGATTAATTCGAAGGGTTGAAATTAGTTTGTTAGAAAAAAATAGATAATAATTAAAGGGCATAAATTGGACGGATTTACTGATTTAGCACTAGATTTGTAACTATAGTGGGCCAGATGTCAAAAAATCTTATTTTGGATGGATCTAGCAATATTGACCATACCTCAGAGACGAATGTGGCCATTTACTCAAAATAAAACCTCAACCCATTTTTATAAATAAATTATAAAAAAAAAATCTAGATTAAGACAAATCGTTCAAAAATACTCATGGCAACACCCTAATGATTATACATACATGTACAACAACATTGAACACTTAATCATAGTATTCATCTGAAAAAACATTAGTTTGAACCCCATTAACTTCAGGTTGCGGCTCTGAAACAATTTCGTAAATGATGTCATCCACCTCATCATCGTCGTCTTCCTCTTCCTGTTGTGCCGTTTGCTTCAGTTCATTGGCTTGTGTTTCATCCCGGTTCTTCATGGCATCTTCATATGATGATTCATACCATACCATTCCCCTGCCGATAATTCCTTTGTTGTGGAAATCTCTCAATCGGTTTTGCTTGGTTTTTTCTGAACTCTTCGGTTCTCCCCAATAATCGTATCTATATAGCGGGTTTTCTGGGTCGTATTTGTCTTTGGCAACCGTGCTTGGATCATGGTACTTTCCAGGTTCTTCTAATGGTAGACCAACAGCTCTTCGGCTGTCACAAATTAACAATAGTTATTGATAAATAACTGATTACTTTATGAATTTCAATATGGCAAAAGAACCCAAACCCGACAAGCAATGTGTAACGGCAATGAGATATGATTTTTTTCATCGGTAAGTGTGTAAACGAATCGAGCAGCTTATGAGCTACTAGAGATCGGCTCACTACAAGCTTGAACTTAGCCAAAGATTAAACGAGGTCAAGTTTACATCAAAGCTCATTCAATAAATGGGCACAAGACCAAGCTTGGCATATCGATGTTGACTAGTCTCGCTAGCCTAAATGAACCTACTACTTATATACATTTTATTTAATATATAATATGTATTTACATAATAATTATTATATATAAAACTATAATAAATATAACTCAATAATGTATATTATGTATATAAAAAACTATAAAAATAATTATATAAATGTATACAAATAAAATAATTAAATAATAAACAAGTACAGCCCGAGCTTGGGAAACTACTAACGAGCCGAGCTTTAGAAAATCGAAATAGAGCTCTAAACAAGCCAAGCTAGAGCTCTCAAGTTAAACATGGAGATCTCAAGCTCGAGCTTAGGTGAGTTCAAGCTCTGCTCGGCTCATTTACTTACACCCACGCTAATAATCGGGCATGGGACTGGTACTACCAAAACCCGTCTCATGTCCGACCCATTAGCATCCCTAGGTAAATAGCATGAAAATTACCAGCTTATGTCTCTAAGTAAAGCTTCTCTTTCCTCAACTGACCGACGCCAATGAACAAAATCATATTCATCCATTTCATGATTACGCCGCAGCTTTTCTATTCTGTAAGACGTTGCGCCTTGCTCCATGGCTTGTGTTTTCAATGCATTGTGATGCTGTGCCAAAATATGTGTCAGATTCATATGCAAAACTCGTTGGTTCAGATAAACCATCAAATGCAGTGCTTGAATTTGAAAGTGACCAGATGATATTAAATGATCAGAAGAAGATAGTAAATTGTAGAAGATGGTGTTTGGATGCGATTCTGATGTTTAAAGTTGTAATGATCAGATGAACAAGCATTCCGAGTATTTGGAAAATCGGATTACATAAAAAAATTAGTAAATAAAATCACCAAAAGAGACCTTATTGTGAAATGAAACTAATAGGTCTGAGGTTAAAATTAAGAGTAAATACTAATTAAGGTTATTTAAGTTTCCATAAAAGCTGGCATCAAACTGAGGGTGGCAACCATGTCAGGATGGCGGTTTGAATTGATGAACCCGAACATGACCAATTTGTTTATTAGCGTCAAAGACATGAACCCAAATTCAAACACTTCAAATATTTAACCCTTTAGTAGAGTCAAAGACAACAACAACAACCGTACCCAGGAAAAATCCCACAGATAGCAACGCTATAAGTAGGGTCTGGGGGGGAGATTAAGATGGTTTGGTCATGTGAAGCGGCAACCAGGGTAACCCATTTATCTATGTGAGTCATGACGGGTTGGCAAATTGTAATTAATGGGTTATACGGCAAATTGTAACTCGAACACCCATAAACAATTTTTTTTTAAAAAGTGAGACTGGAAGATTTTAATTAAGAAACTTTTACCCACCTGGCGCTCTTCAAATGCAGCTTCCAAGTCGAGATCTTTTACGCTCACGTTCTAGTGCACACAAATAACAAGAATATAAGTTAATGAAAAATTTAACAAGCAAAGTGATCACTATGGTTTAAAAAGGCTGTCTGAGGCTCGCCTCGAGGCTTACGCCTCGGCTGAGGCTATGAAAAAACGCCTTAGAGGCTTAGCCTCATGGGGGTCAATTGAAACCTAAGCCTCGGCCTATCCGAGGTTTTCTGAGGCTTCCCGAGGCGGTGAGGCTGTGAGGCGAGGCGGTGAGGCTTAAGCCTCACCACCTAAGTTAAAATTGGGGTCTAGGTGGTGAAAATTGGTTCAAGTCGGGTCAAAAATTGTACTTGGAACGAGTTCCCACCTCAAAATCCAACCAAAACACACCTGTCCCTCTACCTTATTAACTTTTGGTATTTTTACATTTAACCCCCTCAATGTTCACTAGTTTACATTTGATCTCCAAACTTAAGTTAAAGATTAAAATGCTATTAAAACTATTTTATGATGTTTGTTTCATTACTAAATTAGATTTTATAATATCCATGATGTTTTGTTTTATATTATATTGTATTTTTATGATATATACATATATATTTTGTTATTTTTAATAATGTTTTGAGGCTTACGCCTCAGTCCGCCTCGAGGCTTACGCCTCGTGAGGCTAACGGACAACGCCTCGAGGCCCGTTTCAGCCTTTTTAAACCTTGGTGATCAGAGCACAAAGAGTACTCACCACAATTGTTTTGGGTAGCAAACTTTCCTTGTAATAATCTTGAGTATATTGAACACTGTTCTCTTCATCAAATTCCACCTCATCGGTTAGCTCTGACAACTTTTTACCCTTGTATTTTTCCGGATTAATCTCCATATCATCCATAATCATTTGTTCAGCAACATGTATTTGCCACAACTGCAAACCAAAAAAAACATATAAAATCATAGGGTACAACCAAGCAAAAAATTTTATTTCAGGAAATAGATATTCACTCCTTATTGGTTACAGATTGTCATCTATATATATTTCATGAAATAAATAGATAATGTCAGTACTAGAAGAGAAGACTACCGTGTTAACATAAGGGTGATTACATATTAGTGGTTCCTCCTCCACCTTGATTCCTGGATCATCCTTAGAAATAGGCGGTCTTCGACAATCACGCTAGTAAAAGTGAATATGGTAAGTACTGAGACTATCAAACAGGGCCAATTTACACATATATGATTTTTAACATTTCAAATAATTAACCATATATGTACAAGCATATTATTTATTTTGTTTTTATATATTAAATATATATTTAACATGATTATTATTTTTTATTAAATTATGATAAAAGTAACTGAATAATATATACTACATGACATATAAAATTTATAATTAATATATATATATATATGTGTGTGTGTGTAATTGTGTGTGTATATAATAAATATCAAATTATAAACGAGCCATGCTCGAACTTTAGAAATACAGCTCGAAACGAGCCAAGCTCGAGCTTGGCTACGCTTGTTTACACCCCTTCCAACCGAACAATATTGAAACTTGAGTGGTATTTGAAGTTTGAACGAAGTTTTAAGTGACTTTAGTGAAACTTGGTTACTATTTCATGGTTTTCTCCATTTAAAAGCAAGGCAAATGTCAAATCTTTTCCAGAAAAAAAAAAATACTTACACGCAACTCATCCATACTAGTATCTTCCTCACGATGGAAAATTGGTGGGTAGTCGAATCTCTTAAAACTGCATGTTAAAGGTCAAAGTAGGAAAATCACAGATCAAGCATTCAATATTTCTTTCAGTTTGTGATCAAGCATTCAATATTTCTTTCAGTTAGAGATGGCAAAACGAGGGTAATGAGTCGTGTCACAAGTCAGAACGGGCAAAGGGTTGCGTTGACTGTTGACCAAAAGACTTTTTGTCCAAAATTTTTAAATTTTTATATAATAATAATCCCATTTTTTATAAAGTGATTTAGGAGCCTCAAGCATTAAAATTAACATATTTGGCGACTTACAACCATCTATTTCACCACTTTTCTTTTAAGCAAATTTCTTTGATTTTATCCATATGACCCATTACAGATAGAGCAAAACCAAAATTGACCCATTCACAAGTAGATGGTTAAAAATGCCACCTCTAACTACTATAAGATATAAAGTTGAACAAAGAAAATCGAACATACACAAGGTGGTCAATATTCGGGTCGACAAAACGCATCTCAATAGGAAATCGGTAACGGTAAGGATCTCGCTTTGCCTGCAATATAAACCAATGTTGAAAACATAATGCATAACTCACTATTTCCACATGCAATTAAATGATTAAAACTTTAAGCATTTAAATAACGAAAACTCACCAGGATTTCAACAATGACATGCATACCAACTTTTATATGATGTCGAATCCAAAACCAATCATTACGTTTAATGGGCACCCACCTGCGATGGCCAGAGCTTAAAGTTAGGCTAAGAAGTTGCATCATGTGGTAGCAAAATGGGTTAGACGTGTTAGGTATCGGCTAAAAACAGGCAAAATCATAGAACGGACCGAACGGTCATAGTGGGTTGGGTCAGGTAGACCCAGCAACAACTTGTTTGTCTTCTTTTTTTTAATTTCAGACGTAACTTAAAATATGATTACGAAATCCCAAATGTCTAGTATAAGATATGGAAGAGGAATGCTTACCCGTCATGTACACCTCCAATGTCAACAAAAGCACCTTGATAAAGATGCACAGTAGTCACTTTGCCGACACAAATCTGCATGATAGATTACATATTAACTTCTTTATATGAAATATTATATGTTTGTAACATGGATCACCTTTTGGTATAATAAAACTTATAAGTTGATATGGGGTACTAAAATCAAGGGCATACATAAACATGGTTGTATATTCATAAAGCAAAACAACTTTGAAATGGTATACAAACTAATTTCTGATTCTCTAAACAATTATTTTTCACAACCAATAATGAGACATAAATCCTAAATAAAAACACTAAAATCAACCTAGCATAACAGGAATCATAAGTGTACAGAACAACTTACTTGTCCCGGGTAGTAAAATGGTAGCTCATACTGCAAGAAAGAAAACATAGAATAAGTAACAAACTATAAGAATAATCCATAGCAGTCGCATTTATACCAATTAAACAGAAAAACCAATCTTACCATTCCCTCTTTGTAATCTTTCCCTCGTTTCCTCCTCCCCGGAAAATAATCTTGATCATACTACATAAACATTACCAATATCATCAGTACATATAAACAGGATATGCATTTTCATGTAACTATTGCAACCTGAATCAATCAAATCATTAGCAACAACCACCACCTTACCCAGTATATTCCCACCTATAGCCAAATTAATGGTAGGGTCTGGGGAGACTGGGATGTGGGCAAGCCTTACCTCTATCCCAAGGGATAAAGAGGTTGCTTCTGGTTTAAAACCATATCCATATACATAAGTCATATAAAAACATACAAAAGCACATAACTACTAAAGAATTGCAGAAAAGCAATATTATACTATAAATATTCTTAGTAAGCTACCACCAAACAACTAAAAACATATAATAGTGATAGATAACAAATCATATGCAACATAGGTGTCAATAGCAAATAGCGGACGACAATAAGCTACCTACGGTCCTACGTAGTGATAGCGCACTATTTTATGTTTAGTGATACACTTTTTTTAACAGTGACTTTTTTATGAGTGACCCATTGTCACAATGGCGACCGAAGTCAGCACCCTGCCAAGGCTGGCCGGACTCCGTGTTCTATCGGATCCGGGCCGGCTTGTCAGCCTTGGTGGCGTTCCCCCGGAAACCGTACTGCCTTCACACGAGTTGCCTCGTTGAAGTAACAGCCGGATGAAAACCGGGGTGACGCTCAAGATCGAACCCCCCTCGGTGGGTTTGTCACCATCATTGCGCACTATTGCCTTACTATTTGATGCAGGTTGGGATCGAACCTGAGTCTCCTAAGGATACACTAGAAGATGATTTCAGAAATATTTTTACATTGCATATTTTATCAAAAATAGCTAAACTACGCATATAAATACGTTCCTTTTTCAATCGTGATTCACAAATTCGGTCGCTATTAGTATAAAAACAGAAAAAAACCTAAATGTCCACTATTTTCCTGCTTTTAAGTCGCTAAACAACAGATAGCGGCCGTTTGGCACTTCGCTACATAACGCGCTATAGTGATTGCTAACGCGCTATAGTGATTGCTATTATCGCTATTGACAACTATATTACCATGTTTAAAGTTCTAGAATAAATATAATCCTAAATTTCAAACAATCTATAACACATAAATCAACAAAAAAATATATAAAAAAAAACATATTAAAAAACACCAAAACTATCTAAAAACCAAAGTCTTAAACCAAACCTTATAAGACTCCTCTTCCAATCTATCTCTATTAGCCTCAACCCATTGATTATACTGCTTCAAAAACACCTTATACCTATCCAAACACAACCCATCTGTATCCTTCCTAGCCTCATTAACCACCTGATCAATCCCAACCCTAACATCAAACCTATGAGCCTCCCTAATAAACTCCAACTCCTCCCTATCCACCTCCCACCCTCTCGGCGGCCAATCTCGCGGCGGAACATGCCGAACCACCATCGGCCCGGCCCACAGCGTCTCCAACGGCTCAGGAACCTCCCCCTTAATCTCAAACTGCTTCGCGTAAAACTCGTCTTCCGTTAACCCTAATTCCTCCATTTTGTTCTTCCTGTAGCTAGGTTTAAGCATCCTAAAGGCCTCAATTGTGTCAGGGTTGGTTAATTCGACTTCTTCGCCTTCGTTGAGGGATTTTCGGGCGAAATCGGCTTCGGGAGTGAGGATTTCTTCCCATGGAGCCCAACCGGCTTCGATCCAGTTGCGGCGACGGGCTTCGTCTTCGGTTTCGACGTCTTTGGGCCGAATTTGTGGAGGAATTCTTCGTCTACTGGGAATTCGTCTGCGGAGAATGCTTTGATGGTGAATTTGGTGGAGAGTGGATTGTGATTGAGGGATTTGTAGGGTTTAAGGTTAGGGTTTATGGTTGTTTTAGGAGGAAGAAAGGAGATTGGGTGAGGGTTTAAGAGGGTTTGCATTTTTTCTGAGTTTCAGTGTGAATGAAATAGAGTGGAGTGGATAAAGTTGGTTATTTATAGTTGTAATAATATTATTGCGGACCAAATTTAGAAAAGGTTTATAAATAAGGGACTGTTTTTGTAAATTCGGTAAAGTAGGAACTAAAAGCGTATGTAAATAATATGCTTGTTTAAGCTTACGGGAAGTCTCGAAGGGAAGATTGGGATGGGGCTTGTTTGTTAAACGAGTTTATCATTTGGGATCGGGTTTGTTTAAGTTCAGCTTGATGCAAATTTTTTAGCTGATTGATGTTGAGTAATTCACGGGCGAATCGGTTTGTTTACACCTCTACTTATAAGCTCTTTTAACGGGCTTCACGTGAGTATAGATGTATTGATTTTTTTTTAATTTGGGTTGAATTTTGTAAGATTAGTTGAGATCATTTATTTAAGTCGAAGGAGGAATTATTAACGTCTAGCATTTTCTTACGTTTGGATATAAATGAGTTGGCTTGATCTTGATCTACTCGGTATGGTTCTTTAAGATCTTGAATCGATGTGATTTTAAACATGATTGATATATCCTGTGGATCAGAGCTACTTGAAAAACGTGATAGCTCAACTCTAAGTTGAAGTCGATGTTAATTTAATAAATGAGCTTGAATACTAGTTTCATACACCAAACTTGATAAGGTTCATAGTCCAAACAGGACTATTACATAAAATTGTAAATATATAACGGCCATTATATAGAACTTGCTTGACTTACTAACGTTGATTAGTGAAATTAAACGAATGTGTTACAAATTGATAAATAGTAGGGACCGTGGATTTAGGTCTTTTAAGAATAAGGATCAAAATCACAATCACATTGTAATTTGTATCACATAACCGTACAATACATTTTATCGATGTATTATGTTAAATACAATTAAAACTAAACTACATTAAAGATAATTATATATAAATGAATAAATATAATTAAACGATGAGTCAATCATGGTTTGTAAAGTTGGTCATGAATTGCATACTAGCTTTTATTGGTGGTGAGGGTTGCTTGCTAACCAATGGATGTCATGCGCCATCCACTAGGTTTTGCTAACCAATGGATGTCATGCGTCATCCACTAGGTTTTTGTATAGTTAAATTTTAAAAGGCAATGGTGGAGAGGGCGGTTGGTCAACCAATGAATGTCATGTGACATCCACTAGGTTTTTTTTTTAATTTTTTGTTTTTTTCAAATCTCAAAATTTATATATAAACAAGTGAAAGCAAATTATAATTCTAAAGGATCATGTGGTGGAGCGGTTATATTGTGTGAATACCCATGAACTTTAATTAGTTTTTATTTCTTTTTCTTACGTCAATTTACATTGTTGCTTCTGAACTTTAATAAATTACTTTGTAACTGCTAAACTTTAATTAAGAAAAATCTTTGAGGAACACATTTTTATCTGCATCTCCATTTAACTTTTTCCTGAGATCGTGTTGTTTATAGTAATATACAAGTAATCGTAGCACAAAATTTATGTTATGAAACCGAGAGTAATTATCTTTAGAGAAAGTTGTATTCGGTTTTATAGATTGGCTCAACTGGTCGAACTAATAAACTAACAGGATGCTTGGTTTGAATATAATGACCGGTCTTGGTTTTATAGAACTCTCTCAATATAAACTATTGATTCAATATCTAATCAAATTTTTGGAATGGTCACATATAGCAAATAGAAAACTATAAAGTGCATCGAGAATGTCGCTTGTGTAAGGGTTTGTTTCAGCTTTTAATGAGCTTTTAATGGATAAATATATTGTTCATTCAGACTGTTTGTTTCGCAAATAAATGTACAATGGCAAAGCTTGGAGATCGAATCGGCGGGGCCGGGCTCATTTTTTTCCTATCGGTAGGGGATGGAAGAACAAATCGGTGGGGGTCGGACTCAATTCATATAAAAATTACCTACGAAACTTGTAAAATTCCACCACTACGCCAAAAAAACGGCGGGGGCCGGGGCACCCCCGGGCCTCCACTATGCTTCGCCCATGCAGATGTCTGAATCGGTTATACACAGGGCCGGCTCAATACTATAATGAACCCAAGCTAGGGCTTGGGGCCACCAAAAAATAGGGCCACCATACCACTTGGATTTAAAATGGATAAGTTGGATGCTTGCCGTCGTCTGTCAGGTTTCTTTGGATGACATTGTTTCATATAACTATATCTTCCATTGGAATGGAGGACAGGTGGAGGAAGAGAGCACATTTGCAGGGTGTAAACGTAAAAGAGAAGATAACCATGTGACTTTTAACGTAAAAGGGAAGATCACCATTTGACTATTTAAAAGTTACTGACTATTTCTTTCTTTTATTATTTATTTATTTTTTTTTCAATATTATTTACTGTGAAGTTTATTTATACGCAATTTCAATGCAATCATGGGAAGTTTTAGGTATTCAATAATAATTCATTCTATGATTCTTAGTTTAATTTCTATGCACATTTTTATAATTTTTTCATACGTATTTGTAACTAAAAACAACCTTTGTTTCTTTATATGATTGAAGTTATAAAGCTGCTTCAATTGATTATCGCTAAAATATTCTTTAATCAGTGTTATCTTTGATTGAAGTTATAAATCTCAAAGCTACTTGAATTTTGTTCTACATTCTACTTCAATATCGCTACAATTATCTTCAAAATTTTGCTTCCTTTGTTCCCTTTTGGATTCAATCGATCTAAGATGTTAGTAACACTTTAACATATTATTTGCTTAATTTGATTGCTTAAGTTGGTCTATTCAGGGATAAGCAGTTTAATAATGAGAAATCGAAAGCGGAAATACAAATCAAGTTGTATCAAAGAGTTTTCTAAAAAGGCCCCTAAATTTTTAGTTCGCTTTAGGCCTCCCAAAACGTTGAGCCGGCCCTGGTTATACATTTGCCTTGCCTCTGAATGAGTAAACATTATATTGAGTCTGAATGACTCAAACATCTTCCATTTACCCATTAAGTTGTCAAATAGCCCCTAGATTACATGATACAATCTCAAAGATAATTTTTTTTAAGTTTAATATAAAAACATTTTAATGTAAAACAACTTTCACTTCATAATGTAAAACAAGTTTATTAATATAAAATAGAACAGGATAAGCAAAAGTAAAACAAGTAAACAACTCATAAAAAAAATCATTTTTAAAGTTAAAAAAATTTTCAAATATTTTCCGAAGCTATGTAAAACGAAAAAAGAAGTATAAAAAAACATTTTTACACAATTTGGTTTTTTATTTAAAGTAGATTTTTTCTATGAGTTAAGAAAAAATAATAATTATTAAAATTAAAAAACTTATTAAAATAGGGATCAGATGGTTTAAAATTGGAGGTGCCTAATTGTCGTAACAGGCTTTAGGCAGACACCCCATCTCGCATATTTAAATGCGAGCAATGACCACTCCTCATATCCCATCAAAACTTGCCTGAAGGATCATGTTTTTGTTAACAGCCCTTAATCCCGCTATATAGCATCCCCTACTCCGTCCCTTTTCTTCTAACTTTCGATGTGGGATTAATATTTAATAGTTACTTGATTAAGGAACTTGTTAATCAACAGCATGAACTCATTTAAGTCATAAAGTTCTATTGAGTATGAAACAAGTGCAGTAAGTTCATTTGCAAGAACCGAGCTGAATGGAGGATACCACAATAAAGTAAGTAGCATCCCGTTAAGGACATGTTTTCTTGCTCATATGTCGAGTGCTGGAAAGGTTTTGCGCGATGTACCACAATTATAAAACTTGTTTATGATACGGTCATCGCTGGGAAATGTTTACATGAAAATGGAGCTGAAGACCGAAATCAGCTTCTGCATCCTCCCAAACTTATTTGTTCATGAGGGAATTGTGTATAATATCATGTCAATAGTTTTGGTTCACATGAGTCAAGGTGCACAAGCGACCAAAGGCTAGGAACCCAGCCATATCGCGTGGATACAAAGGGAACATTACATATATACCTCTAGTCTTTTTTCTTTTTATGGCTTGAATTGCTTCGTGTTTGTGATGTGAGGATGTGTCCTTTGATATTCGCATATCCCTCCTAGAGGCTATACAACTGGAAAATTTTAGTCCTTGCATTTGATTGTTTTTCTCCTTGATTCAAATGGAATCATGCGTTCGCTGATACATAAATATTCATATGGACGTATCCTGAGTTGGTTGATGATGGGTCGTTACGAGTAAACTTTTAGTTAGGTTTGAACATTTTGAGTTGGATTGACCCGAAATACTTTGGTTTTATTTTTTTATTAAATAAATTAGATTTTTAGCCTCTTTGGTTCGAGTCCAATTATGAAATTTGGTCTGAGGGTCACAGTTTTCATGGATTGTCCGAGCATTTGTTTGCTTTCAAAGATGGTCCCTAATTGTGATATATTTTTCAGTTTTCTTAGTAAGATTTCTTATCCGTAATTACTCAATAAAGTTGAAGGTGCTCATAACATGTTTTGATGCAAGGGAAAATGGTTATCTGTTTAGGTCAGAAAACGTAGAAACATCAACACAAAAATATGATATGATTCCATGAGTGAGAAAAATATGCCTAGGACATATTGGTACAATGAAATTAGTACTGTAACACCTTCAACAATGTCATCGGCAAGTTACAATTTCATCGGCGATGCAGTGGAATGGTTGAAGAACCGAAAGAAGACATTCCAGCTAAGAGTTTTTAACCGTGAAACTCTATCATACGATCTTGACATACCAATTACATTTATTAAAATCCCAACAATCTAAAGTTTAGCTTATAGCCCATAACCTGTGATTCAAACAGTAATGAAGATAAACTGGTTTTTCTACATACAAACACAAATAAATTAATGTTATTAGAAAACAGTCCGTTAATGGATTCGCGTTCATTTATTTGTGCGGATAAAGATAAACAAAGAATTCCAAACATTAGACATTTATTTGTTTAGTTTGAAAAAACAAAACAGAAAGCATTCATCCTTTCAGCTGATACTTTTCATGTGAGACAAATTTCATTACAGAAATCGACCATTTGGGTCTGCGTATACCCTAACTGAAGATTTGACCTGAACTTACCGGACCATTAACCTATCAAATATCAATACATCAAAACTAAACCGTGAAGCAAACCACATAAATCTCAAACCAACCCAAGTATTATGGCTTAGACGATTTGAGCTGTCGATGAACACCAAGAAATAAAATAATCTGAGAAAAGATAAGAAAATAACTAGAGCAACATTGTATCAAAGATCCAGTCTTCTCACCATAAACTAGGTTTTCCAAAAACAACCATTTTTATACATCTGGTAAGATAGATAATAAACAAATTAATTCACGAAAACATATAAGTAAGCTAACACCAACAAAGGGCTTCATTCATGTGCGTAACATAAAGCGCCACGTCATAACCGTCACACGGATACCAGCCATCCTCTAACCACAGCATGCTCATAATAAGCCTTAAACTTCTCTTCAGCATCAGGAATATCAAGTGCCAGGTCATCAAGCCCATCTTTCACCCTGCCAAACCCTTTGGTCATCTGATTAGTAGTAATAAGACCTTCACTATAACACTCTTGCAACAAATCCAGCATCCTGTCATTCTTCTTCTCCATAGCCATCACCAAAGCCTTCTTCACCACCTCATGGTTGAAAAACGGCATCCCCAGATCGCGGATACACTGACATGCTTCACCGACAACGCCCCCGGTTTCGTATTCTTCAAGTAACTTTGCTATCTTGTCCTTGGCATCTTCCACAGCCCACCCGGTCCCACCTCCCCAACACCTTAGGAGTCTCTCACCTGCGTGACGGGCGGCTATTAGCGACTGAGCCACGTGAACAGTCCTCGCTCCCATTGCAGTTTGGTGCTAAGCGGTTCCCGATTTCCTCCAGATTTAATGGAGCCAGTACGTCATCAATGACGGCCCGTGCAAGGAAAAGTGCGAGCTCGTTTGATGCATCAAGTATGTCTAGAGCCGTGTCTTCTGCAGATTCTAGAAGGAGGGTAAAACCGTCAACTATATCTTGCGTGGAAAAGATTTCTATATGTAGTGTAGAGATTAAAACAGATGCCATTTCCTTCTCTCGGTTTTTTCTATCCATAGCAAGTGTAATCAGCTTTTTCAAGAACACTGAGTTGTATTCGGGCGACCCAAGATCCTCAAGCTCCTGATAAGTTCAGGTATATCATCTGAAAGAAAATACTCGTGAATTATGCTCACGATTTCTTCTTTGTAACGCCTAAGTTTTTCATCATCTTCAGCTTCCAGAATCGTCCCGTCTCCTTGTGAGTTCAAGAAGGATGAATCAAGCCAGTTGTCAGTAACTGCAAGTTGGACTAGCGACTCGAATAATGACTTGGCAGAAGGGATGTCGAGTGCCAGGTCATCAAGGCTTTCACGTAAACGGCCAAAACCTTTGACCATCTGACTTGAGCTAATCAGTCCTTCCTCTGAAGCTTCTTTCAGTAGCTTCAAAATAAGTGGCTCGGCCGCACGATTCTCCATGGCTAGAACTAAGGCCCGTTTGACAACTTCATGATGAAAGAATGCAACGCCTAGCTGGCGGATACACCTACACGCCTCAGAAGTGTCCCCACTTTCTGCATATTCCCTCAATAGATCAGAAATCCTTTTCTTTACTTCCTCCACAGTGACGTGGGTGCTGCCACCCCATCGTCGCTCAACTAGTTCTGCGTGATGTGGGGCCGAGAGATAGCTTTTTTCAGCAGTTTGAAGAACTTCAAACCCTTTTGAAGATTCTGATAATGATTTTTTGGCTTGGGTCACAAAGGCTGGTGGAAGGATATCATCAACAACAGCACGAGCAACAAATAAAGCAAGAGTCTCAACTGTGTCGAGTATGTCAACCGCCAAGTCATCAGCAGATTCCAAAAGCATAAAAAAACCTTGCTTAATTTGTGTAGAACTGATGACATCAGAATACAAAGCTGAAAGAAGAACCGAAGCCATTTCTTTCTCCTTGTCATGTCTGTCCATGGCCATTGATACAAGCCTCTTAATGAAGTACGGATGGTATTCAGATGACCCAAGCTCCCTGAGTTCAGATGCTGCTAAATCCACATCACCAGTAGTGAAGTATTCATCAATGATTGATGCCACTTTTCTTTTGTATTCATCTAACGGGTCGGAAACTGCAGATCCCACAAGTTGATACGGCTCCTGAAATTTCATGGACATAACAACTCGCATGTGTGAGCTACAAAAAAGGAACCTCAAAATATGAATTAGATCTCGCAGGTGAAATAACTACCTCGCCACTATCGTAATTTGGGTCATTGCGGTCAATGTGAGTAACTCCATCAGTGTCAAGTAGCTTGCCCCAGGTACCCTTGCCACCAGCACCATCTGATTTCAGAGTTGGTCAGCAAAATAGTATAATATAAGCATATAAATCAAGCAGTGTGTGAAAATCCAGATTCAACCAGAACCACTTATGCATACCAATTAGCTATAACTTAAAAAGATAAGGATAAACCAAGCAGAGTGTGAAAATCCAGATTCAACCATAAAGAAAGCTGCAGAGACTTCGATGAAGAAGCAGGAAAGAATTACTATTAGTACAGATGTACAAAGATGAGATGAACCAGGCAGGGCATCATACAAGCTTAAGAACAATCACGATTCACATCTAACATTTCTCATCAAAATCTATACATGAGAGATGGCATATAAATCTCCCTATAAGTTGTATGATACCAAATATGCACACCATAACTTCACAGGATCAAGGTTGAAAAGCAGGTTTGCCTGTAATCCTAAAACACATAAATCCCGTTCAGATATATAAGCCTAAGAATAATCACGATTCACATCCAATGTTTCTCAACAAAATCTATATACGGCATATAATCTTCCTACAAGTTGTATGATACCAAATATGCACACCATAACTTCACACGATCAAGGATTAAAAAAAAATTGATTGTAATGTAATCGCAAAACACATAAATTTTCAAATAAATTTGCATGTAATCTTAAAACACATAAATCCTGTTCAGATATACATAAAACCTAAAACGCATATTGAATCCACATCTTAATGACAACATTTATGCAAACAAAAACATAAAGTCGTTTCACAGTCATCCGGTGTCAACCTCCGGGATATGAAAACACAACTGTAACAATCATACCTGACTCGAAAGCTTAAGATTAAACGAACCTCTTAAATTAAATGAATTAGACGAGAAATACACTTTTTAACAGAAACGCTATGCAGAAACAAAAGCAGGACAGCACAAGTTCAAAGGCCAGCACCTATTGTTTCAACTATATTCAGTCATCTAATATCTACTCAACAATGCAATTCTCTATCAACATCAAGCAAAAATAAGTACACAACTACACATAAACATATACAAACCAGAAACAACAACACAACACAAACAGTCACACACCTTTCTTAGGCCTAAAGAACTTCCCCGAATGCGAACGCTTTACATGCCTGACCGCAATCCCAACATTCGGCGCCCGTTCACCAGCCGAGCTTTAATCTGATGCTCAGCCATCAACCACGAAGGCGACTTAGGCGACGACGACAACACCTCCGTACTCTGAGTCGCCGTCTTCAACACCTCCCTCTGTTCATCAGTCAAAAACCCCTCACGAGCCGCCGCCATCACCAAACACACAAATCCTACAACATTATTATATCACATCAATCACAATTCATAACTACATCCAAATTCAAGCTCAAATCAACTAACCAAACCATCACACAACATATGCTGTTACAGATGTTACAGATCTGTCTATTACTCAACTTCACTTGCACAATAATAATAATCAGACTTGATTCGATACAGACACAATAATAATAATAATAATAATAATAATAATAATAATAATAATAATAATAATAATAATAATAATAATAATAAGTGATGCACTTACAAGACGAGATTTGAATTCTTCTTCCAACTGCACTTGGCTCGGATGTCGAGCCAAGACAGAACAGAGATATATCAACAATCTAACAAATTATTATTAACAAATCAATAACCAATCAATGAATAGTAAGTATGTAAGTCAGTGAATTAATAATCAGTTACTCAATCCAAAACCTGTATGAGGAACTAAAACGATCTGATAATCGATTGGTTTGGGATCAATAAAAAACACACAGTCACTGTGTATGTGTGTGTGAGAAAAGATAAAGAGATGGAAATGGATGAGGACGACGGAGAGAAGTACGGTTTTATAGGGAGGGTTTGGGTTACGTGGACACGTCACCGTCTATTAGCGAGGTTACACGTGGCGATTGGGCTAGTTGGAGTTGTACCGTACATCCTCTCATTGGTCTTGTGTTTGTGATGATGGCTTTTGGATTGATTCAACCAATCTAGGGTTTTTGTGGTTTGTGAAAAGACGGATATGGCCTTGTGGGTTGGGATTTTGTGAATTATATAAACACAAACGTTTATTTTTATTTTAACGGCAAAACGACTATATATATCGCGCCCAGCAAAACTGGCAACAAAATAACACCAATAAAAACTATAAGTCCAAAACAGCCCCAACAAACAAAAACACACTAAAGACACAGACGAACTAAAGCGGTCCCAATATCAAAACAAGACCAACATTCCCAAAATGGAGCCGAAACTTTCGCCCTAAGACAAACCCAAACATAGGAATCTTCTTTGATCCAATCAACGCATTTCTGAATCAAAGTCGTTTTGCCTTCAAAAACCTTTAAATTCCTCACGAAACACAACCTCCAAGTTGTCACCATCACGACCATCATCACGGTTTTCTTCCACCTCTTGCTTCCTAGGGAATTATAAAGGGTTGTGACAAACTCCTTAAACAAAACAACATCATCCGGCCATTGAATCTTCATCCAGCGCAAAATGTTCCACCAGACGCACCTAGAAAACAGGCACGACACAAACACATGATTAGGCGATTCATCCTGCAAGCCGCAACGAGGACAAATCTGATCATGTAGAGGGACACCGCGAGCCATGAGCGTCATCTTGGCAGCAACCTTGCCATCTAAAGCACGCCATAAAAGATAATTCGCCTTACCCGTAACCCAAGAATTCTAATAAACTATCTCGTCCTCAGCTCCCTTCCGGGTCAGATCAAGCTGCTCGCGAAGGGCTTTTACTGTGAACAGATCATCCCCACCATGCTCCCATCTCCACATATCCTTCCCCTGCTTAAGGTTGACCGAGTAAAGCAAGTTCATCAATGTACCGGCTTGCTGCCACTCGGTAGCAGATGAAGGATCCTTCACCCAATCCCAACCCCATTGCACAACCTCACCCCTGTACACTATATGGTCCGCAACCGACCCACTTTTATTTTTGGCCAGCCTATACAAGTCCGGAAACCCGTCCATAAGCGCCACATCCCCAACCCAGACATATTTCCAAAAGCGAGTATTAGTGCCGTCCCCGACTTCCACTTTGAGGTTCTCCATCAAATTAATTCCTTCTTGTAACAAAACGGCATCCATCGAGACAATATCTTTCCAAACGCCCAGCACCGACTTTTTAGTTGGAATCAACGTCGTATCATTTCTAGTTTTATGTATCGAGGCTACCACTTGGGCCCAAAGTTGATTCGATTCCATCTTCCACCTCCATCACCATTTAGACAACATCGCAATATTAAAGTCTCTCAGGTTCCCAATACCGGCGCCTCCCATCTTCCTATGCTTGGTGATCCTTTCCCATTTAACCCATCGAACCTTACGCCTAACATTCGAGACGCCCCAAACAAGGTCCCTCCGAATTTTGTCCAACTTAACCTCTTTAGGGGCTTTAAAGATGGAAAAGAAGTAAGAAGGTAAACTCCTGAGCACTGTCTTGTTTTGTTACGGTAACTTTATGTATGTAACATGTTAATTTTCACGTAAAATCATAAGGTGGTTGTTTTTATGGTATAATTTTTTTATAAAATATTATATGAAAAAAGTTATGATAATCTATAAAATATTTACATATGAATGGTTTAGAAAGTACATTTAAGAAAAAGAGTTAACTACACAGATAATCTCTAAGGTTTATTGCGAGTAACATCTTAGAGTGCTAACTTATTTTTTTTAACATGTTAATTAAAGGTTTATGGTTTCAATTTTGTAACAAATTAGGGTACTAAGGCTAACATTGTTAGTTTTTCTAGTTAAATTTTGATAACATGACTAAAATGCCGTATAGTAATTAATGGAGTTACTCTTGTAATTAATTATATTTGATTATAAGCAAATTTTTTGCAATTTAATGAAATCAGAATACTCTATTAATATTATTAGAACTTAAAAATTTTAATTGTAGAAATATACAACATTAAATAATTATACGATATACATTTTAATATATGCCGGATGTGGTTTATAAAAATGTTCATGCCGAATGTGGTTTATACTAAAGTATTGTGTTAATGCAATTAAAAAGTATTGCTTTAAAAATATAGTATTGATATCATTTAAATGTGGGTTATCATTAAATATACTAAATTAAATAATTATATTTGTATCTAGAAGGGTTTATTGTTTTATAAAAAATTATTAAAAAGTATTTTATTTTGATAAAACAAAACTAAAAATTTTAAATATATACTAATAATATCATTAAAAGTGTCATTGTTCGTGCCACATTCGACACCGGTCCACTATGGCCTCTACGACGGTTTCAACATCGCCGATCAATCTACCCTTTCTCTGTTCACTCATTTTAGCTTGGGTGGTGGTTGATGGCAGAAATACAATTAATGGGTGGCTGGCGTTTGATCAGGCTTACATGTGGTGGTGCTTGATGGCGGAGGTGGTTTAAATCTATAAAATAGTTGCTACATGAACATAACGACCATGTCAAATATAGATAAAGTTTGGCAGCAATGGCGGTAGATATGAGAAATGATGTGATGTTTGAGAGCAGATACGAATTAAGCTTATCGGCAGTGGTTTATATGAATAAAAGTATTGTAAAAAGATATATTAATATGTATAGCTTATAATTATTTAATTTAGTATATTATTTTAATTTAAAATTCTGAAGTTTTAATAATGTTGATAGATAATTCTCATTTCAATAAATTGCAAAAAAAAAAAGATCCTTGTAATAAAACATAATTAATTACAAGAATGACCCTCTAGCTATTATTGAGGATTTAGTCATTTTATCAAAATTTAACTAAAAAAACTAATGGAGTTGGCCATAGTACCTCAAGATGTTACAAAATTGAAACCATAAACCCTTAACATGTTAAAAATTAAGTTTACTACCCTAAGATGTTATTCTCTATAATCATAAGGACTATATGTGTAGTTAACTCCATAAAAACATATATTTTATTGTAGTTTTTAGTAATGATCCCGTACTGTAGGAATTAAAAATTAATATTAATAATTGTATGAGTACCTATTATCTATTATAAACCATTATAAGTTTGGACAAATGTCATTTACGCTATCTATTTTTTTTCCTCACATTTTTCTCCTACTTAATTATGGATACTTATCTTTTAACTAAAGATATTATTTCTCATACTTAATTAAGAATGCTTATTTTTTATTTGAAGATGTTATTTCTTTCTATCTTATTTATGGGGTGTATGGGATTGAGTTGAAAAAACAGTTTATAGGCTTATTGACTTCTTTAAAAAGTCAATAAGCCAATAAATTTTTTTGCTATAGCATAACTACTTTATGTTTTGGCTTTTTATATAGGTTGAAAACTTATTTTCAAGAAGTCACAAATATTAGTTTTTTGTTTTGTCTTTTAGAATACAGATTACAAATTTTCCCACTCAACCACCAATTTCACAATAAGTTAAACCAAACACTTTTTAAAACATTTAGAAAAAAATTTTTTATATGTTAAATTGTTTTTTTATGATATGTTTAAATGTTAAATGCATGGTTCTCCGGTTCGCCACTTTTTTGGGTTCCCCATTGAACCCATCCATATATAAAGGAATATAGTTGCGGCAAATGTCACTTTGTGAGGCCATCATCACCCTTAAATTCCTGCCAATATTCGTTTAACCCTAAAATATACATTTTTAACCTATTCTCTTCCATAACCTCACCTCATCCGTCAAACCCTAACCCAAACTAGACGCCATGGTTCTCCTCCCCCCTCCTCTTATCCTTCTCTCTCTCTTTCTCCCTCCCCGGCCTCTCTCCGCTTCAACAATAACTTCTACACCATCATCGTCACATTATTATTTAACCATAGCCTGTAGTCGTTTGTGTAACTGACTACTAACCCAAGCATTTTATAGGTTTAGGCTGAACATTGTTGTTAGGCTTTTAAAGTTAAGGTTTATTATATATTTGTAGCAGATGTGTTACCATATGAGATCATGGACTTTATTTTCCTACAATTTTGCTAAAGTGAAAATGGACATCATCATCCTGTATCGTTTAGTTGGTATCAATTATATTAAAAAACCAATAACTATGGCGTAATGTTCATTTGATATAAGTGTTTATACTTCTTTCTTTGGTTAACAAGTTATGCATAAATTGGATCTTATGTGTCGTGGCTTATTGCATCACTGAAGTTGCATTTTTTTGTCTTCATTGATCCCTAAATGCTCATTGACTTTGCTGGTCTCATTTCTCTTATATTTATAAATCTGAATTTCTTTTAAAAATGCTTTAGCATGAATCCGTTAGTTTAGCATTATGTATTCGCTGCTATATAGTGTGTAGTGTTTAACAAGTTTTGATGATCTCTTTTATTCTTTGCAATTGCGAAACCATAGGTGTGAACTTTGTTTACATCTTCGCTTGATAAAGCTTTTGCTATAGATTTTTCATTTTCCTTGTTGATTGAATTATTTAGACGTATGGTTTTCCTATACGGTGTTGTAGGATATACATTTTTGTCAGCTTTTGCCTATGGTTTGATTTATGTAGGTTGTTTCGTATCTTTATTCTATTGCATGTGGTTTTTTTAGCTTTACATGATTCTGATTTGTTGTTTTGAATTTGACCTTATTTTACTTCATTTTAAGCCTATGATTTTTTCTATTTGTGTCTTCAATGTATTGGTTTAGCGGCTTTTGGAATGGGATGTTGAAAAAAAATATTTGCAGGACTCTTTAGCTGAATATATTGCTATTCTGTAAAGTCATCATTTTTGCAGCATTTGTTTATTCTAATCGCAATTATTTTAATTTGTGTAGGTAATTCATTTGTGCAGGAAGGATTTGCGCAACTTGAATTTTTCATTACTGGCTTTCTGATAACTTAAGAAAAGACAATAATAGACCAGTGAATATCAATAGGAGGGTAGCTCCTGCTGAACTAATGATTTCTCAAATTTAGAAACGCGATGTATAAGAAAGTTAATACTTTATCTGGGATGGATTTTATCTCGAATGCCAACTCGACATAGTGTTCCAAATAATCACTTTACTTCAGGTAAATAGTCTAATCCTGTGATATAATATTTTTAAGCCTTTATATAACAATGGGAAATTAGTAACTTTCTTTCATAATTGAACTCCTAATCCCCTAAATGGTCATGCACAAGATTCTGTCTATGTGTTTCATTGAGTTTGGGATTTTCATCAAGTTCTCAAACAAAATTTTTTATTTATTGAATTTATTAAATGAAATTAGGCAACCTATACCCTACCTTTCTCTATATAAAGTTTTTTATTTAAATGAGATTAATGTCATATTACAGGCCGTTCAACATTATTATACAAGTTTCTTACGGTTGTAGTTCGCTTGCAACCAGTTGCGACTGAGATTAATTGTTATTGACTATATTTCGACATGACAACTAGTGAGTTTGGAATCTTCATGGGGTTAGGTTTCATGTAAGAGCTATTATGGTGAGTATCAATACCTCTATCAATTTTACGGGGAATATTAAATTTGATAGGTTGTCAAATTCACTTTTGGTGGTTATTAAACAACTAAACAAGTTGAGTTAAGTTAAAATTGACCGATTGAAGCTAAAACGCACTCTTATGTGTATAATCATGACCAGATGACCGCCAATTGCTACTTTTTGTTCGTTAGAATATACTCGTCACATGATATAAACCTTGTAATAATAATGATTACCAAAAATTAACATACTTGTTGGTAATGTAAAGTTGTTATAAGTAGGTTTGTGAAACTCGACTTGTATAATGTTTTCATCTTCCGATACCTAGAACATCTTCACAAGTAGAACCTCTTACTCTAGTGGTGAGTTTTTCAACAACTTTTCATCGATTGTAAGTTGCCCAACAATACCTCATCGCTAGTAAGTTCTCAACAACAACTTATCTTAATCGGCAGTTACCTCAGCTCAAAACGTAGCTTGCCACTTGTAGCAGAGGTCTTAGGTTTGAATCCAACTTCACTGGTCTTCTGCCTTTAACACCATTTAGAGGTCATGCGTTTTACCTGATCTCATTGGTTCGCAAAAATATTGATGAAGAGCTATAAGTTTTTCTAGTAATAGGTTCTCACGGTTATAACAAAAAACATAATCAAATTTGTAAGAAACTGATTTTTGATATTAATGTAAATTATACAACTATCCCCGACTTCAATCAACATGTGATTTGATTCTTCAAGTCACATTATATCAAAATATCCCCTGAATGTTTATTTACTTTGACAAAAGAGTTCTGAGTGTGAAACCTTATGATAGTAAGTGAAAAGACTGACATTTGCATATTAACAACTAATTAGTTCATAACTAAATGTGATATTCTATTCGATTACTCTTCTTTAAAGTATTGCCACTTGCGCCTTGTGTTGGATTCAAAATGTTAATAGAACTAGCAGTTCTCAATAGAGGTTGATCTAATGGAAATCCGATTCTTACGTGAAGAGATTCATGACTTCAACTGAAATGGCAACTTAATTTCCATCAGTTGATAAGAAAATATGTTCTTATGTAACGCTATTATATTTATACTCTGTTAACTTTGTATAACGACATAAATTATAACTCGTCTATCCAAAATTTCGTCAATTTGGGTCATGTTAGCGGTTCAAATGGTAAAATAAAATAAAAATGCTTACAAAAACCTAAATTGTTTTATTAGGGAAAAATAATACAATTATTTTAAGTTGTAGTTTTTGTAAACAAAACATGCTTTAATTAATAAAAAAAATGAATGCACATGAAAGGGTCAGTGGATCAACCCAAGCTGATTTCACTTTGACGCATTATGGCACCTATTAACTTTGTAGATTACATGTGAAACAAGGCAGACTTGTGAAAAAGCTAGCTTTTTGAAGACCAATAAAATAATAAATAACTAGAGTGCATTGTATCTTGCTTTAGGACGTGTGTAGTGGTGGCACCGCTATAGAGGCGTTTTTACCCCTATAGCGCCGGGGAACACCGCCCCCCCAGGCGCTATAGGGCGTTTTTCGTGGTGGCAGGTTTTGGACATAGCGGGCGTTGTGTGTTGGTTGTGTGTTGGGAGAAGCAATTTTTGACCGTTGAACGGTCATAACATTCAATAAAAAAAAAAAAAAAATTAACTTTTGTTTTTCTTTTATATACATACATACACACACACTTTTTACAAATCTAAAACACACACTCTTTACAAATCAAGATTACGGGAATTTCCCGTACTTGAAATGTTGGCGCGTGCTGAAAGACTGCACCAAATGGCACACCGTCCGCCCAACGGTTGGAACTTCTTCATCTAGGGCCCAAAATACGAGGCCCTCAAAAAAGTCGAGAACCTCTGACTCGGTTGATCCCGAAACGCCTACGTCTGACGCGCGTTATGTCGACCTCAACTCACCAGAAGAAAATCCCTATTTTCCAGGGGAGGGGCGGATGAGATACCTCGTCCGCCCGGTCGACGGGCTGCTCGAGCCGCACGGGCGGAGTCTTCGTCGGGGGTGAACCAGTTAATCCCTGCATTTGCTGAAATGAACCAGCGGCTCCAAGACTTACGCGACATTGGGGCTCAGCGTATTCAAGAAAACCGAGAGGTGGTTCACATCATGAGGGATCGACAGTTTGAACGCGACTTTGCTTTTTACACGCAAAAGCACGACGGCCTAGAGGGCAAAGCGTTGGAAATGTTCTTGAAACGAAAGAAAACAAATCGAGGAAAAATATAACCTTTGAGTATTTTTTTTTTTAGTATTTGTATTTTTTTTTTAGTATTTTGTATTTTTTTTTTAGTATTTGTATTTTTTTTGTTTTAGTATTTGTAATCTTTTTTTTAGTATTTGTAATTTTTTTTATATTTAATGAAATATTATTAAGTATTTAAAATTCTTTATTTAAATAAAAAACAATAATTAACCAATCATTACCAATCATTTATAACCCCCCTCATAACCCCTTTACCACTACACACTCTTTTCCACAACCCCCACATAACCCCACTTCTATTACTTTTTAATATTTAAATACCACAACCCCAACATAACCCCTTACCACTACACATGCCCTTATTTCTGTCTCACCATACACTGTGATATAGAAATAAAAGATAAATATATTAGACTATGTGGTATGGGGGCGTCGTTGGTCCGTCGGTGACGTCTAGGCCCGTCGAACACACCCCCCTTCCGAACCTGGCCAAAACGGCTAGTTCCGGATGTTGTGGCCGTTCTCATTGATTGGTGGATTTGAAAATTGTGGGGCCCTCATTTTTGGTATTATAACCGTTGGATGTAAATTTTTTTTTTACTATTTATCCCGCTATACCAAACAATTTTTACAAACCATCTTCATTTCTTCTCTAAATCTTTACCCTTTTTTATAAAATCCACCAAAAACTAAAACCCTCTTCTCTAAAAATGGTTTGGACTTCCGATAGCGAGATCAAGTTGGTGACGGCCTACATCAATATCAAAGGGATGACGGACGAAGAAGAATTCGTCTTCTTTTTGGAACAACGTTTTGACGAATACAATCGTTTAAGCCAAACAAATCACCACACCACAAATCAACTCGCTAATAAGTGGCGGACTTTACAAAGAAGTTGTATGAGGTGGAACATCCTATTTCAAGCTAACGATGGAGGGGAACCCTGGTCTTACCCAACGACCGGCAATCCAACGCACACAAGAAGACCACCGGGCTGCTCATGGGGAAGAATTCAGCATCCCCCATCTTCTCGCATGACAATTGTTGCGTTTTTTTAATGTCAACCGGTAGATGTTTTTTAAGGTTTCGTTTTTTTTTTTAATTTGTAGGTTTCAGCCACTTTTTATTTTTTATTTTTAGGTTTCGATAACCTTTTTTTAAAGTTTTGTTTTTTTTAATGTCTATTTCATTGTAACTTTTTTTTTTAATATTATGTGACTTTTATGTTATTTATTTACTTATTTACTTATTTATTTACCTAAGGAAGACTACCCCCACACCTTTTGGTGGTCCTCAAGTTGTCTAAAACCAAGGCTGACCCACTTTTTGCTGACGTAACGGCAAGACTTTTCAAGTCTTGCCTTAACCATACCACATAGTCTTAATCGGCATGTTTTAACCTTTTTGTAGTCATAAAAACCCGTCATCGGAAAATTACGGGTCGCCGATACCGTGCCACCCAACCAACATTTTTTTTTAACAACAATTTTTTTTAACAGCGCCAACCAACCAACATGATTGGTTAAATCGCAACATGTTCTGGTAGCCTTCAAGTGGTTATGACAAGAAACCAGTAAAAACCAGATTTGAACTTAAGACTTGTGCTAAAAGTAAATCATGTCCTTACACCACTAAAAGGTTGCATGTTTTAACCTTTGGGTGTTGTAATAATGGATTGGTCAACATCCAGAAATAATCATTTTTCAAATTGCATTTATCAACTGAAGATCCTTAGCAATATAAAGATGACTTATGGAAGTTTAGTTTAGAACCAGAGCTTGGCTTCACGTGTAGCTAAAAAAAAGAATCTTAACCTTGGTAACAAAGCAAAGATAAGAAATTATAGAAAAAAAATAATGGTATATAATAGAGGAAACAATTTCGACTCGTTCACGTGTAAATGGGTCAAGTCAGATGTTATATATTATCTCTAAAGGTTCAAATAGGTCAAGTGGATTGAAAGTTGCCCAATATATTATATTTTGTAATCCACAAAACCTTGTAAATTTACTACATACTATACTAACCAATAAAGTCAAGTAAATCGTTGCTTATGTTGTGCACGTGATCTTTAAGAGGTTATGGTAGGGAACCAGTGGAAGCAAGATTCAAACATGAGACCTCTATTGTTAAAAAAACCGTAGTTTTTGCAATCATTTTTAATTAAAATAAAAAATACCGGTTCGTTGTTATTTATTAGTTTGTTTACATACACTTTTTGTTTAAGAATTCATATATTACCCATTCGGCTTGCTTAGGTTTGTGAGCCAGATCAAGCTTGATAAGTAAAGTTTAGCTCGGGTGTGGCTCAATTCAAGCTCATTTAAGCTTGGGTCAATTCAAGCTTTTAGCGAGCCGATCTCCAGTAAATCACCAGCGCCTTGGCTTGTTTACACCACTAACCATGTGATGTTTTGTATTGTATTTACCTTGTAGGTCAATTCGACTCGTATTAGCCTACGAATTTGTACATTAATCTGCACTGACAGAAGTTGCTGATTTTCTGGCAGCATCTCAGCATCCAAATGATCAACAACATGTTGACAAGGAGCCGGTACATCAAGACGAATGAATCGAAACCTGTCATTAAAACCAAAAAAAGAAAGAAAGAAGTCTGAAAGTTTCAAAAAAAATATAATCTAGATTTGAACAAATTACAACCTTGAATATATTTTTTTTTCTAATGATCATTTCTTCAGTTCTTAGCCAGATAGATTTGTATGTTCCGAAATTGGACTTAGCGACATTTCGTTTATGCACTGATTAATTATTACAACAACAAAACTTGGAACAATCATGTGAAACATAATATGAAGTTTAGATATTTGAGTTTGTGATTAGATTTAGATCACAACTCAAACAAAATAAAGAAACTGAAAACGAGTTGATGATTGTGAAACAGGCAAAGGAAATGATGAAAATTGAATAAGGGATTAGAATGGGGTTTGTCCCACATCGGCTTTGTAGTGTAAACAGAGGGGCTAAAACTCAGTATTTAAAGAATGCAGGTGGGAAGTTGAAAAGCACGCAGCCATGCAGTGAGCACAAAGCGAACTATTCTTTCGCCTTTTACTAAAGAATACCGTGTGCTCGCTGCATTAAGTGGCATACGCCTATTTTTGGAGAGACCTTTCTTTTATGAGAGGCTCCAAACCAATGTTTGTAGTCTAAATTTAAAAAAAAAAAAATTAAACCCCTAATGTTTTTTACTTTCTATTAAACAAGCATTTTATTATTACTTTCTGTTAAACAATTTTATTCTATTTTAATTTGAGTATGGTATTGCTTGAAAAAAATAACAATGTTGTGATTACTAGTGTCTTGTGTTTCGTTGACAAGTTAGTGATTACCAGTGTCTGTGTTTCCTGCCATCGACAAGCTAATAATCGTTGTTCAGACAAAAAAAAGTCATAAGATGTAAAGACTGCTATGAATGAGATGTATTTTGTTGGTTATAACAAATACCAGAATGCTTGAAATAAGATATAAAACTAGAAGATTTGTAGGTGACAAATCTTGCAACATGTTTCATTACTTCATTAAGACTAGTTGCAACAATTCAAGAAGACCACTTGATTAATATTAGTTCTACACTTTGTAATCATCTCAAAGAATGTCAAAGGAATCTTCAAACAAAATCATGTTCTAGGATTGTTTTTCTATTCTTATTTTTTGTTCCATCTATCTTGTTTCAGTAGTTTGTTTGTTTCCTCCAAGCAAATATTATTATTATTTTTTTTTTAAATTTGTTCAGTGTGTAAAATTGAACATTGACATAGTATCTGTTTACAACTAACTTCTTGTGTGGTCTTAAACCGTCTTTTAAATTTGAACCTCAATCCGCCTCGATAAAAGTCAAAGGTTCTGCATAAGCATCTCCGCCTCGAGGTGAACAATATATTGATGATGAGCCACTACATCAAGATGATGAACCGCAACATGTCATTGCAAAGAAGAGAAAGACATCCAAATCTCGCTCTGTAGTTAGGACGAGTCACTCTTGTCTTTGCTAAGCATAATACGTTTACACCATACAAGTGAGGAAGAGAATGATGAGAGTTGATTAATCAACAGTTCTAAAGAATCTATTTCTTTAAAGATGGAAAACTGTCTTATTTTTATTCCACTCTTTTTTTAAGTTGATAACTTCTAAAAAATAATATTCTTGTTTTTTTTTTAAATGTTAAACAACTTGTGATGCTATAGAGAAAATGTTGTTTGAAGGGCTGCGCGCCAGGTTGAAACTATTCGTCTCGAACATGAGTGAAACTTAAAACTTTTAGAATATAACTGGAATCCGTCCCACATTGGTTTAGTAGTGTAAACAGAGGGGTTGACACTCAGTATATATAGTAAGCAGGTGAGAATGTTAAGGTCACGCAGCCACGCAGTGAGCACATAGCGAACTATTCTTTCGCCTTTTACTAAAGAATACCGTGTGCTCGTTGCATCAAGTGGCATACGCCTATTTTTGGAGAGACCTTTCTATTATTGAAGGGCTCCAAACCAATATTTCTAACAAATTTTGAAAATGCTTTTTTTTCTTTGTTCTGAAATATGCCTTTGAATTTATCTTTCATTTTATAAGACTGAGACTGACTGTTATGCGTTCACACACGTATCAACTAACTTTTGGGCCAGTGAACACACCTCATGTGTCAAGTGGCGTTAAACGACAACACTCAGTCTAAGGATCTTTAAACTTGGTTAAAAATACTTGCTAAGATGTGAGTGTTTTCACTAATCTATTGAGCCCCAAACATGCTACTGTAGTGGATGTCATGTTAGTGGTGTTTTGTACACTATTACAGTATTTACCTTTGTATATTTATTATTTAGTGAATGAATATACATGTAAAAGTCCTTGCAAATGCAGTATGCAGAATATGAGATACAAACCATGGATGTACTTATAATGTTTAAAAGGTGAGTTATTTGCTCCCACACACTTCAACAACGACAACACTCGTTCGTCTTTTATTCTCTTGTTCGGGCCTATGGTCTCTACTAAACTACCCTTATTCCTTTTGATGTTGGCGATTGAAGCCACTTTTGTAACCACGTGACGGTCTGCCATTTGACCTTACACACAATGGTAATACATATGCCTCATGTTAAACAGTAGTGCACTTGTCGAGGTTCAGAAACACAACACTGTGCGACAAGACGTTGAAATCACAATATGTATAGATTACTATATGCATGTTTCCAGTTTTGTCTGGGGTCAAATTCTGAACCTAATTAGATTGAGGGTTGGCATGTTTAGCTAAACGGATTAAATAGGTCAACCTGAACTTGTCATGTTTATTAAACGAGCAAATATGACAAACAAAACCCGGTTATTTTTGTGTAGTATTTAGATCTCCGTCCCTAGACTGTATAAAAAATGGATTTAAATGAAGCAGCCATATTTTGATGGCTTCATAGTCTTAATGATTTTGGTGGAGCATCCGTGCACATGATGCCAATGCTTTCGGTTGCGGCAAAATGAGCAAGTTTAACATATCAAGCTACAAACGAGTCAAAATGAGTCGAGTTTAAGCCTAGTTAACGTCTTTTTGTATGGTTTATTAAATAGCTGAAAGAAAGTCCGGGAAGTAAAAGGTGGAGGAAAATCGTCTATACGGTTGCTTTGGCTACGGTTGGGAGAATTTGGCAAGCTAGGAATCTTAAAGTTTTCGAAGGCATGTCCATTCCTATCAAGACGACGGTGGAAGCGATCAAGGAAGACACCTTTTTGTGGTTGAATCATAGATATAAGACGGACATTATCTCTTGGTATAAATGGATCGATTTCAATGTTGTCGATCTTTTGTAATTCGTGTTTGGTGTTGAGGTGTTCCATTTATATGTTTTCCAGCTTCTTATTGGGCCTATATATCTATACATATAGTTTCTTGGCCGTTAAAAAAAAGTTGTAAAAATAATAATAATCTATACTATATTAATATGCATATATGAAGGGCAAGAATGGTCTTTTTACAAGGTACAACATTTTAAAGCATGATGTACAATGATTCAATCCACAAAACTCTTAAACTTGGAAGGGGTGCAAGTTATCAAGCATCATGTACAAGCCCTGTAATGCAAAAAAAAAACACGGATATACACCACAATTAGGGTTTCATTCATAATATCTCTTGCTTCAAGGGCATGTTTGGCTTTCCTTTTTGATTTCTACTTATAGCTTCTCAAACATAAAAAGCAACTTAATCTCATAAGTAACAATTTGTTACTTATGACTTATCCTCCAAAATCTCCTTTTTGAAGCCTAAAATTCTCATAAGTTCCTTTTCATTCAATCCATCCAAACACTTTTGATTCAACTTATAACTTAATGATTAAGTTATAAGTTATAAGGAGGCTTGTAAAAGGAGAGCCAAACATGCCCCAAAACCTAATCCGCCTCCTTCTCTGGAGATTCGAGACATAAAGGCGATTTCCCTATGATTTCACCAAATCGCTGAATATTTCACTAGATCGACCAAGATCCCAACATTTGTCAACGGTAAGAGACACTTTGTTTTGATTCTGAACACTATTTATCATTCAAAACTCTAACAAAGATTAATTAGCAGGTCGACTATGAGTAGATCCAGAGTGACTGGCGTTGTCTCAGCTGCAATGGGGGAGTCGATATGGTACAAATCTGGTTTAATAACATCTGTGTTTAGCCACTGAGGTACAAATTTGGTTCATCCTTTTGTTTATGTCAGTTTTTTGTCATTTTAGGGTTATGGTCGGATAGAAGGATTTGTTTAAAAGAAAATAAGATGATTTATTTTGTGTTTATATTTATATTTTATCAAATACAAGTTAATTTGTTCATGTTATATACAAATCTGTAGTTTGTCTAATTGTTACAATGTTGTTTCAGCTAGATATTGAGGGTTTTAGATGATTCCGGTAAATTACTCGCTTAACCAATCCACTTCTGTACATCTGAATATGCTTAGACCTGTTTGGTTCCAACCACCAGTTTTGGGTTTTAAAATGAAAGTCTGTTTGTTGGTATGTTGGAGTGTGTGCAGGGTTACATTCATTGTTTACATAACTCATAACTTATAATGATGAAGGTTTTTGTGAAGACATTGAAGGGGATGCGATTCGAAATCCAAGTGAAACCTGAAGATTTGGTTAGTCTTGATTTAATTGCGCTTGTTTTTTGTTGATTGTGATCGAACCGTGGTGGTCTTATGTGTAATTGGTTGTGAATTAGCGTTTTATGCTCTAGAGTTGTTTCGAGCTTTAAAATCAATTATCTTTTCTTAAGTGATAGCAAGATGGGTGGATTAGCTAAGAGGTCATGATAGTTCCAGTTGAAACGTGTCACTTGAGTATAGGTCCAGATGGTCCGTGTCGTGTTCCTGGTTTTAAAAAGCGAGAGGTGCCTTGGGTACGAAAGCCCATCGCCTCATGAGTAGCCACACCTTTTAAAACCAAGGTCGTGTTTGGCTACAAGCATTTGTCATCAGTTTTTAAAATTTTTATAATATGTATTTTATTCATTTTGCAGAACAAACCAACTCTTCTCTAAATTATGGTTATTATGTGTTTGATATACTAAACTTTAAATTAACAGTAATGTGATAGCTTAGAAATTAGTTGGAAATGTTTATCTTAAACTAATTTTATCGTTGGCTTTGATTATTTTGGCGTAACCACTACCGGTATCGACTCCTCCACCGGAAACGTCGGAAAACAAAATATAGGTAAAAAGATTTATTTGTTGTTGTAGTTGTTTCCATTTACACGTGTTGTTTTTAGCAAAGGCTCTGAACGGGATAAGGAAGGTAGGGTTCAGGGTTTGGGATGGATATGTGAGGGTTTTAGGGTGATGGTGGCGGCAGTTGTGGTGGTTTTGGAGTTGTAAGGCCGCGGAGGGAGAGGAGGAGTATAGTGTTATGGCACTAGACGGTGGTCAGGCGGGCGGGGTGACATGGAAGAGGCAGTGGTGTTAAATCCTTAGTGAGGTCTAACATTTGGGTTTTTTGGGTGCTACCAATGATGGGTCTAAAGAATGGAGTTTTGCTGTCAAATAAGTTGCAAATTTGATTACGAGCATAGAACATTATAGATTGTCACATTATGTCATTTTTTATAGTTTGTTAACTGATTTCAGACTGTCTTATTGTTTGCTAATCGATTGCACCTACTCTTTAGTGTTTAGTCTTAAATATTCTATAAATGATGGCTACAACCATAAGTTTATATTTTGTTGATTTTAAATACAACAATGATGTGGTTTTTTGTTTAGATTTGGTAAGTATATTAGAACTCAATTTCTATATTATCTTATTTTCTGAAAAAGTTTTTCTTGTCAAACTCATATGGATATGTTTTCACATATTATAGTTTTGTTCAAGAAAATGTTTTTGAGTACCATAAAGCTTGGAATTTATATGAAGTTTAGATATATTGCTTTTATATTATGCTAACATGAACTTGGATAATTTTGATATTTTTCTAATAAATCTTGGAACTAACTGTGCTGGTTTGACCAGCATTTTGGTGTATAGAAAATGCAGTTGGATATTGACAGCTTATTTTTTGCAGGATAGCTTTGAATACACAAGGACACTTGCATTAGTATTTTAGCAGTTTGACAAGGCTAAGAAAAATCAAATTATCTCAACTCACAAGGTATTATTTTCTTATATTATGTAACGTGGTAACTTTAGCATTTATTTAAAGTTTAATACTTTTTTATTTACATCAAAACGACAATCACATGTATCTCTGTTTTTTGTTTCCATTTTTTTACAAACAGATGAGGGTAGTAGTTATATTTTAAGCCAAGAGCTATTTCTTGTCTTAGGAATCAGGGATCTGGTTCCTTTTAGATGGTAGAAAGTAGTGAAAAGGGTGCAGAGGGTAAGAAACGAAATGGTGAAATGGTCCAGACTGCAGAAATGGTCTGGCTCACACTTATTTCCCAAAATGGTGAAAGACGGGAACTTGGAAATGCTTTGCCACACTGCCAAATGTTCTGCCCACATTGTTTCTTTATTGGCTGTATGTTTCTGTGTGCTATGTGAGCAATGTTGTGTGTTTATATATTGTGCTACATAGAATCTTCATACACCTATTAACCTTTTATGTAACATGTTATATACCCATGTTTGCTTGGAAGTTTTTGACCTTATCCTACAATTTAACTTGTAACTCTAGGCGCAGAAAGTTTGAATTTAGTTATAACTTTTTTCCTGCTATAATTGTTGATTTGGTGAATTAAGTCATTTTTCAATAAGGGTCAACAATGTATTGGTACATTTTTTATTTTTAGACCCGGCGAGGTAGCAGGTCATGCATGGTTTGGGCCCGAATAAGTCAATCCAGACCAGGTCTCATAAAATGAAAGTGTTTTAAGTGAGGTGTGATGCTTACACTTTGGTCAGTGAGCCAATCCCGACTAATAAGAGGTGAAGTATGCTCGGGTCTGATACACAAAGAACACATTGTTGTATACGGGATGGCAAAAGCCGACATCTTATGGGGCGCCATGTAACAACTAAGATCAACACCTATGGATACATCATTTTTACCTAAGCGGGAAGTCTATTAGAATACCTTCAGCTGTTTGTTTGATCTCGTGTTTCAATTGTTTGCACAGGTCGTTGCAAATCGCGGCGCATCTATTCACTTGGGATGGGAGACAGAGAAAGAAGGGGAAGGGTATTTCGAGAATGGATCCACATTTGTTGTGACCTCCATAACTGCTGAGACCACAATTTTGTGGGACAAATCATGAGGAATATTGATTTGGTTAATGAAGTTATGAAGCGTGTTTTGTATGGATATTTGGAAACATGTTTAACCCTTATTATTATCTTGAAAATTAGTTGCATGTAACCTTGTCATGTGGTTTATTTGTACTTAATATTCATAAGTGGTGTTTGCTTCCTATGGAGAATAGTTGATATATCTTTTATTTGAACTAATATGTGCTAAGTGCTAACTACGGTTCTGTCTACAACAAGATGGTTTAAATTTAAACAATAATATAAGATAATGTTTACTCTTTTACCCAGTGTTTGAAAAACGAAATAAATATGATAACTTATTATTAATTTAAACTAAAAACATTACCAAAAATATTATACATAAAACATATGAATGTTAACTCTTTTAATTATTGTTTATCGGGTTACATTATTTCGTTATTTTGCTAATTATAAAAATGAGATTATTTAGGAATACAAATTGAATGCTGAGATTTGGGATGTAAACAGAGCCCTAGCCTCACTAGGCTCGAGCTCGGCTCATCATGCTTTTGTGAAGATCGAGCTCGGCTCATCATGCTTTTGTGAAGATCGAGCTCGGCTCGGTCCGAGCCTAATATTCTAGGCTGGAGCTCGGCTCGAATGAAAAACTCAAGAGCTCTAGCTCGGATTGACTTGGCTCGAAATAATTTTATAACACTTCTAAAGGTGCTAAAAGCTTGGCTCGAGCTCACTTCAATAGCTTAAACGAGCCAAAGTTCGGCTCGCCAAATTTAAATAGTTGGTATATTATATATAAAATAATAATATAAAATTTGTTTGTGTTCGTTTAGGCTTGAGCGCCTTAATGGTCTTTGTATGAAAAGCTTGAGCTCGAGCTCGTTAAGGCTCAGCTTGTTCAAGATTTTTACCGATCCGATCCATGAATAAAAATAAATAAATTTTCTACGTTTTATCCCTCAAAAGTTTTATCTAAACCAAACATATACATATAATAAATTGTTAAGACTTTAAGATGAATGAAGGATAATATAAACTATTTAATACCACCTACTATATAAATTTAAACTTGATATGAGGTAATTGAGATGTGCAAGGCTTATGACTAAAACTAATCGCATCAATCCTGTGAGTAAGAAATCTAAAAGAAATACTATACAAAATATCTTGAAATTTTTTTTATAAACTATACAGAAAAAGAGTACCATGTTGTAAATTATCATCGCCGCCGCATCGCGTGGGTTTTGTACTAGTAATAATAACAAGTATATAGGTAGGGTGCAAATGAGCCAAGCTACTCGAGTTAAGCAGAACTTATTTAAATTTGTTTACGAGCCAAACCCAAACCTGAATATAAGCTTACGAGCCCAAACTCAAATTTCACTTATCAAGCTCGTATATATTTTTTATTTACATATTAACCAACTAGATGTTGACCCCCGCGCGTTGCGGCGGGGGCAATATGATAATCGTGTCTCAGTTTGATAACATGTACGTTTGTGTTTCGATTATTTGTATATTACAACAAACTAAATGACTTTGGAAAAAAAAATATGTCAAAACATAATTGTGACGTTTTCTGAAATTGATTACACATCGTCGATTTACAGCTTGCTAAACGAACAACTGCTGACACCATATCAGCACTGAACAGAAAAACTTCTTTATCTGCAGAATGTTAACTCGCAAAATTTAGATCAAAACGTAAAACGAAAAATTTATAAATGAAAAGTATAAGGGACTAAAGTTGAAAACTAAAAAGTGATTGGGTTAAACCGTAAAAATTGTAAACGTGTAGAGTTAAAGTAAAAAAGAAATATAGATAAAAAAAGTCTTAAAAGCAGCTACAGCTCAACAATTTTTTTTTTTTTGAACGGCCAACGAATCAATTCCGAGCACTCTCGGGCACCCTTTTGGTGAATCAGGTACTCGAGAGTACCCGGGCCACCAATTGCCACCAATTCCCGGGAAAACCCGACCACTCACCCGCTCTCCGAATGCACGACAGTGAAATAATCGGTAAAACCGGTCGGGATCAGGACTCGAACCTAAGCCAATGGCCGGGTCATCCCTCATTTCCCTCCACCAATGTCCTCTAAATGTAGCTAGTGGTAACCCAAGCCTCCAATAGGAAACTTTAGCCCTCAACCAACTGGGCTACAAGTGTTTAACAATTTACAAAATATAATACAATCTCACACAGATAACACTTACAAGCATAAGGAACAACATCACACAGATAACACCTACAAGCATAAGGAACAACATCACGCCATCACAATGCATAAACAACTTGCAAAATTAAAATTATACAGGGATAAAACATGTAAATTGATAAGCTTATTATTATTATTATTATTATTATTATTATTATTATTATTATTATTATTATTATTATTATTATTATTATCAACAAAATATCATCACTATAAAGACGAAAGAGAAAAAGAAGAAAAGAAAACCATATCACTTCTTTTCAAACACTCATCTCGATACATAAACCTAATTTCAATCCCTAGTTTGTTTCTGTTCACAATGAAACAATGTTGTTCTTCTAATTAACTTCAAGCGTACTCCAAACCATCCGAATTTAATCCTCCGTTCAAAGTTAGGATTCCATAGTCTCACAAAATTTCTTCAGCTTAATCAACCATGGCGGTTGCTTCGATTGCTCTGTACGCAAGTCATCCTGGTGGAATCCACTCAATACCGTATTCATCGGATATAAACTCGCATGCATTGTACGATTAAGATCTAACCAGCCGGTCAACTTCTTCATCAATGGCTACTGTTTCTTCATCAAAACCGAATGTTAGAGGCTTATCGTCGCTGTATTATTGTCATCGACCTTCACAGGAACCGGATCTGAAGAACTACCGTTGTTAAGAACCGGTGGTGAAGATACCAGTTCGTTGAAGACACCTCCTCAAAACCCAATTCGCACACAGGCCAAAACAAAAGCAATATGTACAACCAACCAAAGCCCAAGTTACAACAAAATAATGCACAAAACATCTTTAAAGCAATATGTACCACCCATCATTGCACAAACCATTTGTTATTTAATACTATATATAATAATAATAATAATTACATAACTGAAACATTTAATAGTTCAATCAAAGAGTAAACTTATATTTATTTATTCAAAGTTAAAACCCCATAAAGTTTGCTCAATTCAAAAACAAGAACACTAATCAATAACATTTCACACTTTACCCTTCTCCTTTTCAAGCATGGCCCTAACCCTCATAGGCAACCCATACAGCTTTATGAACCCAGCAGCATCAGCCTGATCATAGATATGTCCGCTTTCGAAAGACGAAATGTCCTCCCGATACAGACTATTCGGGCTCTTCCGACTAGCCACAATGACTGAACCCTTGTACAACTTAAGGGTCACCGAACCCGTAGTAGTTTTAGTAATATTCTCCATGAATGAGTCCATGGACTCACGGAGTGGGTCGAACCACCGGCCTGCATAGACTAGTTCGGCATACTTAAGGGCCATGATGTCTTTGAACTGGATGGCTTCTCTGTCCAGGGTTAGTGACTCGAGTTCACGGCATGCGGTGGCTAAGATGGTCCCGCCAGGGGTCTCGTAGACCCCACGGCTTTTCATTCCAACCAGTCGGTTTTCCACCATGTCGATTCGGCCGATACCGTGTCGGCCCCCGATGTCGTTTAGCTCGGTTAAAAGAGATGCAGGGGAGAGTACTTTCCCGTTTATGGAAACTGGAATCCCGGCGACGATACCGATTTCAAGGTACCTGGTGTAACAGCATTAAAAAATGAGAAATTTATCCAACAATGTGACGAAGTGGCAAGATGGGCGGGTTGGGTAACAGATTAAAAGACTTGATTTTTGGTGGATGAACAGTTTGGACCGGGTTACTTTTTGTCAAAAATGATAATAATATCTTCATAGAGGAAAGTTAATTTGAGAACACATATATTTCATGCGAACCGCGAGAACGCTATCTAAAACCATTCAAATTCAAAATTTCTTTTTACACTTGTCTTTATTATTAAAATACAATATCAATAACACAATTTACGCGTAAAAATTCAAACGTATACGAAAATAAATTGGTTTTACACATGTGTAAATTTACTGTTTGTACATGTGTAAACTGTTCAATTTATACATGTGTAAAAAGTTAATTTTAAAGTGTTTTTGCAAGAAAAGATGAATTATTTGGAAAGGATATTCATTTATTAATGTTATATTTTAATTATAATTAAGTTTATATTGAAAAAAAATGATTTTGATTAGTTTTCTCACTTGCTCTCATGGTTTTTCGCGATATTTAGCGTTCTCAAGATAACCATCCTCTATCTTAATAATAATCTAACTGTTTTGTTAAATAAGATATTTTAGGAACATTTGTGCATTAAAATTTCAGGGTATGGGCGACTTTTGACCCGTTTGAGCTGCCTTCTATGTAACTCGTTAGAGACAAAAACATAACCCAAATCAGCCCATTAATGAGTAAGTGTGTGGGTCGAAATAATGATTAAATTAAAAACCTCTAAAGACACAAGAACTATAATGCAAATAGTACTTACTCGGGTTTGTCAGGTGCATCTTCCGGGTCAACAGACATCATGTACATATCCTTCTTGGGCTCGTTTGCAGGGTCTTCCAAGATATCCCCCTTCGAAACCAAAAATAAAATAAAAACACACGAGTCATTTTGTCGGCCACAAATAAGACTTTAAATATATAGTCAATGTGCCAAGATGCGCCGGTTGGGTAATGGATCAGGTTAGGTCGACCGACGAATGCTTTCTCCAAATTTCAAGATTTTTATAAACAAGAGACTTGTGACCTAAGCAGTTAATGCGGTAAAATATCGGATATCGGTGAAGGGCCGATATTTGAGATATAGGTTATCGCGGTGAGATATCGATAATTTTTATATCATGCAAAATCCATATGCAAAATCCTACCATTAACAAATAAACCTTTTGTAATTGCAAAATACTAACAGCTGTAGCAAGTGGGAACTTGTTAAGACATAAAACACTAATATTTAACACTAACAATTAACGGTGAAGACTTAAAACAGTAATAACAACAATAAGAAGTAAGACATATGGAAGAAATAAGAAGAAAGGTACTGATATCAGGAATGTCGGTAAAATATCAATGATATTATCGGTACCGATATTCTGACTGATATTTTGTATCGATATATCGGTTGATGACAGATAACCGAGATATCGGTGATATATCACCGGTATATCGGCCGAGTTAACTACTTAGCTTGTGACATTTAATCAGATTCCTATTTACGTAAGCTTTTTTATTTGGGTGGTTTGAGATAAAAGACGACCCAAATCAACCCGTTAATAAGTAAATTGGTTAATTGCCAACCGTAACATGTAGTAACGAAGAAAAACATACCTCATGACTGAGATGCCACAGGTTTCTGTCTCTGCTATAGATGGATTTCTTCGTCACCGGACGGGAACATTGTGCTTTTTGGCGTATTCAATAGCATCTTCCCTCCCTGTTATATCCCATTCCCTCCACGGAGCCACAACGTGGAGATCAGGATTAAGGGAAAAGAATGTAAGCTCAAAACGAACCTGTATTCGGAAAAGAACACGAAAAATAATAAAATAATTATATTTGTATTGTATAAATGTGGCTGCAAAGTATGGCGGAAAGCAGAATATCGAAGCGCGCCTGATCATTTCCCTTTCCTGTGCATCCATGGGCAACAGCATCTGCTCCAACTTCTTTTGCTACATCCACCATTGCCTGTAACGATTAAAGCAACACTACTGATGTAACGATCTAAATCTTAGAATTAAATGATTTACGAGGTGTCTATATACTACATTAATATTCACTTGTTACTCATATGATTACGAATTTAGAAAGCAAAAGTGTCTATATAATTATCATAAATATTTATTTGGACTTCACCTTCGCAATAACAGGACGAGCCATTGAGGTACCCAACAAGTACTTTCTTTCGTAAACTGCCCCAGCTCTCAGACAAGGGTAGACATAATCCTTCACAAATTCCTCTGTTAAATCTTTCACCACCAATTGGCAGGCTCCACTTGCCTTGGCCTTTGCTTCCAGACCTTCTAATTCCAAAATCCCCTAAAAACAAATGATAAAAAAGGTTAGCATATATACCAGGAGCCGAACTATATATGGAGCCCATCACTAGCACAGTCTAAAGCTATTGGTGTGAAAAATTAAAGGTATATCCTTTTATTGCTAACCAAATGAACACACATAAAGTTCTCCATAAATCTTCAAACAACTCACTGTTTTGAATTCTTTACAATAACCAACATTCTTGCAAAAATGGCAATCATAAACTATAACTGACCGCTTGGCCAGAATGAATGATTTTAGACAAACCAGTTGAAATATAAATACAACAGTAGCTATCAGCCTATCACACATGGCCATATATGTCCAAAATCGCTTGTGTTTTGCAGGGTATGATAGTTTTTTCAGTGCCATAAGGAAATAGTATTCTTGGGCAGTTACACAGAATGATGGTTTACACGCCAGTCACCCGAACTGAATACCAAATACAGACTCAATGGCGAAGCTTGACCCGAAACTTAGGGGGGGGGGGGGGGTCGGAAGTTACCATTGGGTCGGAAATCACTAGTTTCGGGGGGTCGAAACTGTATATACCAAAAAACTTCTATACGAATACTATATAATCGAAACTTATAAGCGAAAATTCAGGGGGGTCGGCCGCCCCTCCGGCCTCCCCGCCCCTAATAGCTACGCCCATGAATACAGTAGAGAACTTACTTGACCAACATCTGCAGTAAAGCAGACAACCTCACAGCCATAATTCTCCCTGTAACATTAAAGGCAAAGTTAGTTTCTCCAATGCACTAAAAATAAAAAATAAAAGCATTATGTTCATCATGTGAAGCAAAGAAGTCGAATGAACATGTATACGAATGACGATAATTAGTTTTTTTAAATGTAGTTTCTGCAACTTGTGAGAGAAAATAAAGGACCACAATAAATTTAAGACGATTTCCCAATTCTTTCATTGAAGAAGAGATCTTGATATTTAGTATTGTACCTCAGCCAAGGAACAATTACAGAGGTATCCAACCCACCGCTATACGCTAGGACAACTTTGTTCAACTTGCCGCGTAGACCTCTTCCCTTGGTAGCATTTGATGCATCTGTGTCCTTATCACTGGCCATTACTGCTTGAATTTCTGTTCATCAACCAAATTTCCTTATATTAGGTCCCACATATATAATATAGGTCTGTATGCTCTATTAAGTTTTAACACATGTTAAGATGCACATAGTGTGTCCTAGATTCTGCCTGCAAAAAAAGCCTTAACAAACAATCCGCTAAGAGTTTGGTTTAAAAAAGCGCGAACAAGGCACAAGGCGATCTAGAGAACACCTCAGGGCCGTGAGGCAGCGCCTCATGCACATCCGAGTCAACAATATTTGGTCAAAATTAGGGTCTTATGATGCTGATATGTAAAAACAACCAAATGAAACAAAAAATATGAAAGGTTTACTTGATAAAAAAAAAACAAAAAACTAATATGCAAAAGAGATGAGAAAGACGCGGCTTAAGGTTGTACATAAAGCTTATTTGATCATACATAGAGCAATGCATACATAACGCTCCAGTCAGGGACGAAGGACTTTGAGGGCCAGGGGGTGCCCTGCGCGCAGCGGTAGAAATTTGTGATTTTCGTAGGTAAATTGAGTTCGGGTTGAGTCCGGCCCCCGCCAATTTGATCTTCCGGCCACTACCGATCGAAAAAAATTGAGTCCGGTCCCCTCCGATTCGAGAACCAAGCTTCGCCACTAGCTCCAGTCTCTCGCCTCTCTTATCGCACCGCCGTTCATCTCGCACCTAGACGCCTAAAACCAAGGCTAAGAGGAATCCCACACTAACATGTGTCCTAAGTTAAGAGAATCCCACATGCAATTACAATCACAAAATATTAAAAAAAAAACATATAAACAACAACTTTCATAGACAGATCTGACAAGTTATACTAAAGCTCAAAGCAATTACCTTTTTTATATAATATTAAAAAAAAAGATTCAATAAAATCCACAATAAAAAAAATGAAATGATGAAAATAAAAAGTAATTAAATACCTTGAGCTTTAGCTTTACAACATGTCTGAGAAAGATTCCTAGTAGTAATGCTACGATGAACAAATGCAACTCCACCAAATTCACTTGCTTTACCTCCTAATTTACATTCTATAACAATAATAATAATATTATTATTAATAATATAATAATATTAATAACAATAATAATAATAATATTAATAATAACACATTTCACACTCTGTTATCATTTATCTAAATAATAATAATAATAATATTAGTAACAGTTTATTTAAACTTATGGTAGCAGACAATTGAAGCATAAGAGTATGAATAATATGCAGATGGGTACCTGAATTCAGGCCATGAACAAGTGGCTTTGTTGAAGATGACGAGACATGCAAGTGAGCCATTGGAGTGTCAATGGCGGCTGTATTATTATTATTAATATTATTATTGCACACTGTGTGTTTATGTTTAGGGTTTATAACGATAAAGAAAGAAGGTTTTTAATGTTTTACAGTAGTTATTTAAGGGTGTGATTTGTGTCATTAAACCAATAGAATATTCGTTATTCAGTAGGGTTCTAGGATTCATACACCCCGTTACATCATATTTAGAGTGTATGACATCACATTCTGGGTATGTGACAGCTTTCTATTGGTGTGTTGTGTGGGCCAACGTGTATGAATCCTAATGTAGGGGTTTGTGTTGTTTGTCTTTTTATATAAAGATTCTAGATAGGCTTGTCTTTTTAATAATTAAATAATATTTAAAGATTCTACTAGGTAGGTAGGGTATAGAGGTTTGATGAAAAACCAGTCACAACCCATTTGTGAAATGGGATTTATTTTTGTGGTTGCCATGGAGGATTGGAGGCATTATCCGGATTTATGTCAAAAGTTGTCTATTGGGCTGGTACATGGTATCTCTATGCCCAATGATGGGTCAAATTTGTCACATTTGAGATATGCGGATGATGTTTTGGTTATGGAGAAATTTAACATATGCAGATGATGTTTTGATCATGCGGGAATGAGATTCAAACGGTGTTAATAATATAATGAGATGGATGAGGGGCTTTAACATAATATGTGGATTAAAGATGAATCTAAGGAAGTCACATTTGTTCAGCGCGGGTGTGATTTGAGAAGAGGTAGAGTCGGTAGCAGCATTAATCAATTGCCAAGTCGGTACGTTTCCAACTAATTATCCTGGTCTAACTATAGGGTCAAACATGAATCAAGTCAAGCATTATGATGGGATGATTGAAAGGATTAAAGGTAGACTCTCAAGATGGAAGGCTTCAACGTTGTCGATTGGGGGTCGCGTTACACTATTCAAATCTGTGTTTGACCCTTTTCCTGGGCTGTGTTAGACTCTCTTCCTAGGGCTGTGTTACACTACTCAAATTTGTTCAAAGCACCTAAACATGTACTAGAGATGTGAGGAGTCGATTCTTTTGGGGTGGGAGCGAGGACAAGAATAAAACAAACCGAGTAAGTTGGGGTAGAGTTACTGCTCCTATTGAGGACGGGGGGTCTAGGCATCAGGGAATTGAGAGATATGGATGCTAGCCTTTTTTCACCCCTCACACCACTAAGCTACGTGGGGGGGGGGGGGGGTTCTATTAGGGGCTTTACATGAAAGAGAGTTAAGTACTGTTTGAGTCTTTATGGTTTGATGTGTAAGACGAGGCATTTTGTCACCTAATGGTGAGTCTTTATGGTTTGATGTGTAAGACGAGGCATTTTGTCACTGAATGGTGCGTCCAAGAGATCACTGAGTTGACAAAGATGTTCTTGAGGTGCTGAAAGTGAGCTTCCATGGATGGTTGAGATTTAAGGGTCATGTTAACGAGTTCATGCTCGAGATAAAATATCCGGGCACCTTTGTTGTTCTGAAAGATTTTCTAGATGCGGATCCAGACTTGATGAGACGTGGATTTCGGTGTCAAAACACGAAGAAGGTCATCAGACAGTGTTCCATAGATCCATTGCAAGACGACTGAATCAATCTCCAACCAAGTGGTGTAGGAGGCATCGGTTTTAGCAGGAGGCGGCGTACTGTATATGTGACTGAGAACATGATAGCCCTTAGCATGAAGTTGGAAAGGTTAACCCAGCGGTGTAAGAGACTTTGACAATGTCAAGGGTCCGAATCTTTTGTTGAATATTCGAGACCGAATAGACCGGATGCAAGGGTTGCGACAGCGACTTTGGTGGGTCTTGGGATTGGGTAATCTGAAAATCGGCGTTGTCCTCCACGGGGAAGGAAGTGGGCGTCCAGCTGGTTATGGTTCTGACCGTGGTCGAAGGTGAACGATCGTATTCCTTGGACGGTTAAGGATGCTTTGGTAGAGAGCGTATGCGCTCTGAAACCATGTAAGTTTCACAAACGTAACATGTCTTATTGATTTGTACAAAATAAATACATACAGGAAATACAGTCAAATAGGAAATGATAACAACCTAATAATGACTAATTATACAACAATAACAACAAATCTATTATAATAAACAACTTCCAAATATATGATTTGCTAACACTTCAATCAGACAATGATTGGTTCACTTATGAGAAGCGTCAAAGTGATCTCTTCAAGTCCCATTGTAGTTATATGTCTAGTTGATTACCTCTACTTATTCGAAGGACTGGAAAAGACAAGATCTTTTTTGTCTCTTCGAAACTCTTATCGAAAAAACTGCCTTTTCGGGACCCTTCGATTAAGGTAGAGGATTCCCATCTTCCTGGAAAGACATGTTCCTTTGGATGGCGTTATTCGGAAGAGAAAAGTTGGTTTTATTGTTCCTTCTAATGGTCTAATGAACCGGGACATTAGCCATCGTCTTAGAAGCGTTGGTAAAAGTGTGGTTTTGATTTTAATACATATGAATTAAATCATTGTTTTGAGAAAATCCTGAAGCACTTTTACAATTTGCATGTTTTGAGAATTTGTCATTCTTTTTGTGCTACCAATTATTGTGAATTTTGGTAGTGTTGTTGCATTTTCTTTTTATCATGATCCATTTTTCAAGAGCTTGGCAATTGGTGCATGTCTTCTTGGTTTCTTTAAAAAGCTTTTTATTTTCAACTTTTAAATCAATCGATGTAAATAATCATTTTTTTACACTACTTTCGTACTTAGTTTACACAACTTCTAAGACCATGTGTAGTGGGGGGCTTTATGGGGCTTTATATATAAAGCCCCCCATCCTGATTGGTCCACGTGGCTGCTGAGTCAGCATGGGGGGGTCTATTAGGGGCTTTACATGAAAGAGAGTTAAGTACTGTTTGAGTCTTTATGGTTTGATGTGTAAGACAAGGCATTTTGTCACTGAATGGTGCGTCCAAGAGATCACTGAGTTGACAAAGATGTTCTTGAGGTGCTGAAAGTGAGCTTCCATGGATGGTTGAGATTTAAGGGTCATGTTAACGAGTTCATGCTCGAGATAAAATATCCGGGCACCTTTGTTGTTCTGAAAGATTTTCTAGATGCGGATCCAGGCTTGATGAGACGTGGATTTCGGTGTCAAAACACGAAGAAGGTCATCAGACAGTGTTCCATAGATCCATTGCAAGACGACTGAATCAATCTCCAACCAAGTGGTGTAGGAGGCATCGGTTTTAGCAGGAGGCGGCGTACTGTATATGTGACTGAGAACATGATAGCCCTTAGCATGAAGTTGGAAAGGTTAACCCAGCGGTGTAAGAGACTTTGACAATGTCAAGGGTCCGAATCTTTTGTTGAATATTCGAGACCGAATAGACCGGATGCAAGGGTTGCGACAGCGACTTTGGTGGGTCTTGGGATTGGGTAATCTGAAAATCGGCGTTGTCCTCCACGGGGAAGGAAGTGGGCGTCCAGCTGGTTATGATTCTGACCGTGGTCGAAGGTGAACGATCGTATTCCTTGGACGGTTAAGGATGCTTTGGTAGAGAGCGTATGCGCTCTGAAACCATGTAAGTTTCACAAACGTAACATGTCTTATTGATTTGTACAAAATAAATACATACAGGAAATACAGTCAAATAGGAAATGATAACAACCTAATAATGACTAATTATACAACAATAACAACAAATCTATTATAATAAACAACTTCCAAATATATGATTTGCTAACACTTCAATCAGACAATGATTGGTTCACTTATGAGAAGCGTCAAAGTGATCTCTTCAAGTCCCATTGTAGTTATATGTCTAGTTGATTACCTCTACTTATTCGAAGGACTGGAAAAGACAAGATCTTTTTTGTCTCTTCGAAACTCTTATCGAAAAAACTGCCTTTTCGGGACCCTTCGATTAAGGTAGAGGATTCCCATCTTCCTATAAAGACATGTTCCTTTGGATGGCGTTATTCGGAAGAGAAAAGTTGGTTTTATTGCTCCTTCTAATGGTCTAATGAACCGGGACATTAGCCATCGTCTTAGAAGCGTTGGTAAAAGTGTGGTTTTGATTTTAATACATATGAATTAAATCATTGTTTTGAGAAAATCCTGAAGCACTTTTACAATTTGCATGTTTTTGAGAATTTGTCATTCTTTTTGTGCTACCAATTATTGTGAATTTTGGTAGTGTTGTTGCATTTTCTTTGTATCATGATCCATTTTTCAAGAGCTTGGCAATTGGTGCATGTCTTCTTGGTTTCTTTAAAAAGCTTTTTATTTTCAACTTTTAAATCAATCGATGTAAATAATCATTTTTTTACACTACTTTCGTACTTAGTTTACACAACTTCTAAGACCATGTGTAGTGGGGGGCTTTATATATAAAGCCCCCCATCCTGATTGGTCCACGTGGCTGCTGAGTCAGCATGGGGGGGTCTATTAGGGGCTTTACATGAAAGAGAGTTAAGTACTGTTTGAGTCTTAATGGTTTGATGTGTAAGACAAGGCATTTTGTCACTGAATGGTGCGTCCAAGAGATCACTGAGTTGACAAAGATGTTCTTGAGGTGCTGAAAGTGAGCTTCCATGGATGGTTGAGATTTAAGGGTCATGTTAACGAGTTCATGCTCGAGATAAAATATCCGGGCACCTTTGTTGTTCTGAAAGATTTTCTAGATGCGGATCCAGGCTTGATGAGACGTGGATTTCGGTGTCAAAACACGAAGAAGGTCATCAGACAGTGTTCCATAGATCCATTGCAAGACGACTGAATCAATCTCCAACCAAGTGGTGTAGGAGGCATCGGTTTTAGCAGGAGGCGGCGTACTGTATATGTGACTGAGAACATGATAGCCCTTAGCATGAAGTTGGAAAGGTTAACCCAGCGGTGTAAGAGACTTTGACAATGTCAAGGGTCCGAATCTTTTGTTGAATATTCGAGACCGAATAGACCGGATGCAAGGGTTGCGACAGCGACTTTGGTGGGTCTTGGGATTGGGTAATCTGAAAATCGGCGTTGTCCTCCACGGGGAAGGAAGTGGGCGTCCAGCTGGTTATGGTTCTGACCGTGGTCGAAGGTGAACGATCGTATTCCTTGGACGGTTAAGGATGCTTTGGTAGAGAGCGTATGCGCTCTGAAACCATGTAAGTTTCACAAACGTAACATGTCTTATTGATTTGTACAAAATAAATACATACAGGAAATACAGTCAAATAGGAAATGATAACAACCTAATAATGACTAATTATACAACAATAACAACAAATCTATTATAATAAACAACTTCCAAATATATGATTTGCTAACACTTCAATCAGACAATGATTGGTTCACTTATGAGAAGCGTCAAAGTGATCTCTTCAAGTCCCATTGTAGTTATATGTCTAGTTGATTACCTCTACTTATTCGAAGGACTGGAAAAGACAAGATCTTTTTTGTCTCTTCGAAACTCTTATCGAAAAAACTGCCTTTTCGGGACCCTTCGATTAAGGTAGAGGATTCCCATCTTCCTGGAAAGACATGTTCCTTTGGATGGCGTTATTCGGAAGAGAAAAGTTGGTTTTATTGCTCCTTCTAATGGTCTAATGAACCGGGACATTAGCCATCGTCTTAGAAGCGTTGGTAAAAGTGTGGTTTTGATTTTAATACATATGAATTAAATCATTGTTTTGAGAAAATCCTGAAGCACTTTTACAATTTGCATGTTTTTGAGAATTTGTCATTCTTTTTGTGCTACCAATTATTGTGAATTTTGGTAGTGTTGTTGCATTTTCTTTTTATCATGATCCATTTTTCAAGAGCTTGGCAATTGGTGCATGTCTTCTTGGTTTCTTTAAAAAGCTTTTTATTTTCAACTTTTAAATCAATCGATGTAAATAATCATTTTTTTACACTACTTTCGTACTTAGTTTACACAACTTCTAAGTGCAGCCTCTCTATAAAGGTTTATCTACATTTCACTTTCGTCAAATCTTATCAATAAATTTACTATTTGTAAGATTTACCAAGTACAGCTGTTGCATCCCCACTATCACTCCATGCTTTGAAGTTTGTTCCTTTTTTTACGTTCACAAATCATGTGATTATTCCTCTCTTTTCATTTGTGATTTGTCTTTTTTTTTTTTGGAAAATCTTCTTTTCTTTTCGAGTAAAAAGGATATCTCGCACATGTTCCTATTCTTTTGAAGATTTTTTTATAGTTTCTTACCGTCATAACATTCTTTGTTTTCATTAATATCTTCGTCTTCGTCATCACTTATTGATTTCTTTGTGGATTGTGCTTAAGTGCAATGGTCTTGTCTTTTTCTGTTGTGTTTGAGTGCAATAAACCTTTGATCATATTTTTTTTATTGTGCTTGACGAAAATACGAGTTGAGAGAAAAAAAACACCCATAGCACGAAAATACGAGTTGCAATAAACCTTTGATCATATTCTTTAGATGATTTCCTTACATTTTGAAGATAGGATGTGGATGGAGAATGAGTTAAACAAATAATCTTAGGTGTTCTATTTTGGCCTCTTAATACTCGAAAGGGGTGTTATTTTTTTGTGATGATAACTTAATGTCATGTACTATACATAAAAAGAGTTGATACCCAATTGAAAAAAGATATATTTTTGAAAACGCCAAAATACAACTATTTAAAAACATAATATTGAATTACAAGTTTTGTCCTTTAGGTTTATACCATATTTCAAAGCATGCCCTTTACGCGTAAAATTGATGAGTTATGTGTTTTATGTTTCAAACTCTTTCACAATATGTCCTTTGTTCCTAACCAAATTAATTTTAACCGTTAAGTATAGGGTAAATTGATCATTTTACCCATTTATTTAGCAAACCATTATAATAATTAAAACAAAACCAATTAAATTGGTATTCTTTCTCTAAAACACAGTGTCTCTCTAATGCCACCACCACTCCTACTACCAGCCTGCAACACCAGCCCACCACCTCATTTTTTTTCTCCTCGAAAATCAAAGAGAAGCAGAGAAAGCAAGTACGTCAAAACCGAAACAGAGAGAGAGAGCGCGCGCAAGTACGAGTGAGTGAGAGAGAGAGGGAAAACCCCACCATTTCAGATCTGAAAACCCCGTCGCAGATCTGAGCCGCCGATTAAAGTCGACGATGGTTCAAATTTGAAAACCCCATTCGCTACAGTTCAACGACTGACAAAATTCAGTTAAGTTCATAACAATCTTATCAATAGCGCTATGATTATTAAGCTCTCACCTGTCCTCATTGCGGGTTAGGGTTTTGGTCAGGGGTGAATGACGGAACTTTGATGGTAAACGCTTACAGTGAAAGTCGGGGCTAGGGTTATGGTGTACTATGGAGAGGGTGAACTGGGTAGTTATGTCATGTGGGAATGGTACGGCGGTGGTGTAGCTAGGGTTTTTCAGTGGCGAAGGTAGAGTGGTGGTTGTGGGGGTGGAGGTTGACAAGAATGGTGGTGATGGGTGGTTATAGCGGTGGTGGAGGGTGTGCGATGGTGGTTGATGTGGGATGGGTGTGCGATGGTGGTTGATGTGGGATGGGTGGTGGTGTTGGTGGTTCAGGTAAGTAGGAGATTGTAAAATCAAGCAAGAAAAACGAAATTTTGATTTTATTCTTCACGTCCAGGATTACGTCCAGGATCATTGGATAGGAATCCAAAGATGAAGAGATGGTTATGCACTCTCCGAATAGGAATCCATTTTCTGAAAGATCTTGGTTTTCGTGCTTTGGTGTGGGGGGGGGGGGGGGGAGAAAGGGGTATGTGTGTATATATATATATATTTTTTTAATAAATTGGTGAAAAGACCAATTTACCCTCTGCTTAACGGTTAAAATTAACTTGATTAGGACCAAGTGACATACCGTATAAGATCTTAAAACATAAAGCACATAACTCATCAATTTTAAACATAAATAGCATGCTTTGAAATATGGTATAAAAGTAAAAGATAAGACTCGCAATTCAGTCAAAACATAAATATATGCGTTAATAAATCACATTCTATTTTATTCAACTCATTCAATATACAGGTTCTTTTAAAAGACGTAACTTTTTTATCACTAAGCATATAACATCACCACTTATTCAAATCGTGTAATACACGACATTCTAACATGGAAAAATAATAAAAGCTCAGCCAAAATAAAACATAAAACTAAACTCATGTTTTTCTCTAACAACGTGACCTCTGTTGATTTCAACAGATGAAAAGATCCCAATCGCACATAATAGAATAATACTGAGGGGGAAAAAACCAATGTACAAGATTTATATAACTTTTATTGCTATTATGCCAATTTATGTCAAATAAATTAACCAATTTGCAGAAAAGATAAATAATTATAAGTTAATAAAAAGAAAATGGAAAAAAGACTATACTTGTACAAAAAGATGTTACATGAAGTAGCTGAGAGCCTTCTTTCTTCTAGAACCTCCCTCTCCATACAGCTCATTCCATTGCACAAGCTCATTCATGTTTACAGACTCAGAGGACACACTTGCACAAACCTATTAACAAAGCAAGACATTTTTAAACTTCCTAAATCATTTTAATTTAAAAATAATATATAACTTTTGATTTTGATCATATGACCCGATAAGCATTTGAAAATCATGGATAAAAGTGTTTCAAGTCAACCCGACATATTTTGACCCGTACCAAAAATATATTGGACAAGACGCGTTTTAGGTACACACGCTTTCCTTTGTCTTATTTTAAAGCCCGTCTCAGATATATGACTAGAGGTGAGGGGGTTCAGACCTATTTAGTATTTACATACAAAAGAGGTGATTTGGGTTGCGTTTTTATCTCTAATGGGTAAAATAGATTAAACTAAAGAAATAAAGCTTGACCAAAAAAGAAACTGGTTCAAATGGTAAGCAGGTCAAGCACGTTAATAGTCGTCACACATGTATTCAGATGCGACCTTAACATAAGCTATTTGTGTGTGTGTGTATAATGGAGGGTTCAAACGAGAAGAAAATCCTTTTAAGAGAAGAAAAAGAATAAGTTTAAATCAATGGTTCATTTAATATTTGTATTTAATGATGTTACTTTAAGGGTATATAAGGGTAAATTTACATAAATGATTAATTTATTGTCTTCCTCTTCTTTAGCTAATTAAATTAAACTAATAACTAATTTCAAAATATATACATTCAAAACAAACATAATTTTCAAAATATCCGTTTTGACCCGTTACCCAACCTGTCCATTTTCCCACCCCATCATATGAAGAATTCACATATTTTTCTAAAAATGTGTTGAAAGAGTTGAATATTCAATTTTTCATGAGCCAGAATGGATGTGTGTTCCTAACCTGTTCATGAGCGAATTTGAAGTCATCCAAGTTTAAAGGCCGAATATCAGAACTTTCACTTAAAGCCGGAGCAGGTTTGCCATCTGCTATAGCTGCAGCACGCTCCTGCCATCCAAAAAAAGAACTTTAGAAGTGCCTCCATAACAAAAACATTCATACTTTGACACACAAAATTTAAAGGTGGCGAATACAAAATGGACAGGGACAGGAAGGTTGGATCATGTACCAAAACGGGTATTAGGTACAGGTTCACTTTGTACAGATATTTTTATTTAGTGATAGACAATCAGCATGTCAAATAAGATTTCATATATACAGTATTTTATTGATAATCTAATTTGTAAATACAGAATCTGGAAGGTTCACACATCGAAAAAACTCTCGACCCGTTATATTTTAAGCTATTTTTAAAAAAATATACCCGGTTGGCACATTAGATAACATAAGACAACACGAAACAACTCATTCATAATAGAATGGGTTGAAAGTGGCATGTCTGTAATATATGCATACCTTTTTTTCCTTCTCTATGATCTCTCTAATTGGCCGATGTGCAGCAGTAACACATAAATTCTGCAATATAAAATATCAAAAGACATAATAATAGGTCACTTACAGAACTTTCTATCGTTCAAGATTAAAGAGACTAAAAAAAAGGGAGAGAAACTGAACCTTGAGATCGCTTCCAGAATATCCCTCGGTCATGTTTGCCACTGCATCCATATCCATATCCGGAGACAAATCCTCTTTTGCTAGAATAACTTTTAAAATTTTGCTCTATTAGGAGCATCTGGTAAATTCACCATCAATCTTCAAAAGGAAAAACATAAAATACTCGTTAGCATACATATGAGTCGAATCTGTAAAATTAAAATAAAAGGTTAGCTAAATAGCAGCAGGTCGAACGGATAAAAGTCGATCGATGCATTGTGTATTATTAATGCATAAAACTCCTAAATTATTGTATTTAAAACAATAGATCACTATTGAAATAATAAATTTTCATAATCATAGCAGAGACTTGTTATCATATAATTTTAAATGGAAAAGTGTTTCTAGTCAACCCAATCCAACCTGGTTTTAAATTCAGCGATAAACTACCCTTTCTCACCCAACTACTGGACCCGCCATACAAAATCTTGAGAACATTTTACCTGCGAGGAAGTCTTCTAATCACAGCCTCATCAAGATCATATGGCCTGTTTGTGGCTGCAAGAACAATAACTCGTTCCGTGTCTTTTGTACGAAGACCATCCCAGTTCATCATGAATTCGTTTTTCATTTTACGCATGGCTTCATGCTCTCCAGGATTCTCCCTCCTCCCCAACATGCTATCCACCTTTAAACATAAATAAAGGTATGTTTTATCATTACCTTATTCAATATAATATTAAAATAAAATAAATTTAATAATCATACTTCGTCCACGAAGACAACACTGGGAGAAATTTTGCTAGCCAGTGTAAACACAGCCTTGACATACTTCTCACCCTCACCAAACCACTGCATAAGAGACAATGGAAAGAAAAAAGTAAACAACAGCTTTGTTAAAGAAATAACTCTAAATAGAGAACGTCAGTTAGATAATGGGTCAAACAATTTCAAGTTGAGATAGGTCTTTCTAAAACGGGGAGAAACGTCTTAAAGAGTCCCACAAAAAACTTTTTTGTTCATTTCTTAGGAAATTGTATTACAATTAATCATATAGTTATCGATAGCGAATGCCGAATAGCGGTAAATAGCGACGGGCTACCGATATGCTACATAGCGATAGTGACGCTCGTAGCGCCCGCTATTTCGTAAATAGCGGTAAGGTATTAAAATTATTAAAAATATTTTATTTACAAATTTACAAGTATAAGGACCAAATGTTTATATACACAAACTAATTTTATACTTTCTATGTAAAATTTAGACGTTTTAGGCACTATATGTAAACAAATGAAAGATAGAGGGGTTAAATATGAAAATAGATAAAGTTACTTATAACCCTAAAGGCCTGAAACAGAGAAACACACAAAACAGTCAGCCGCCTCTTCATCTTCTTCCTTGTTTCCGGCAAAAAAAATAGCCGGAAGTCGCCAGAATCGCTATTTTCATGCTATTGCCCCGCTAACCATATGATAGCGGTTGATAGCCGGTACGCGATGCTATTCGCGATTGCGGCCGCTATCACTGCTATTAATAACTATGCAATTAATTAAACACTGTTCTTTACGTAAAAAAGAAACTTAATTTCGCCATTTGACTTGCCTTGAATTATAAAAGAAAACAAATCAACCCATTGGTAAGTGAATGGGTCAAAATTAGCACCACAAAATTTAATTTATCTGCAGACGATTGTAGAAAATGACCTTTGATGTAATGCTTGACATGGATATATTTATAAAGTTAGCACCAGCTTCAGTAGCCACAGCCTTAGCCAGCATAGTCTTTCCAGTTCCAGGAGGTCCAAACAAAAGAATGCCCTTGCATGGCTGTAATTAGTAAAAGCTAATATCAGACATCAATTTTGCTCCAAATACATATTCAAGCTTAGACATCTATAGTCATGCCAGATTGGTATGCAGAGTATATATAAAAACTGAAACCGAAAACAAAATGGGCCTGGAAACAATTAGGCAAGATCAAGACATCGAACAGCAAAAATTTAGATCTACACTAAAAGAATAGACAACTAGGAGTTGTGAAGCAATTAACTTTAGAACTCCTACAACTAGGGCTGGCAAAATGGACGGGTCAGCGGGTTGTGTAATGGGTCAAAACAGATTGGGTCAATAAGATTACAAAACTATATTATTACAGTAATAATCTGAACTTCATATAATACAGTTAGAAGATTTTATGTATCTGAATACACATTGGATGACTCTCAACATGATAGACCGGTTTCCTTTTTAGTTGAATACTCTAGATTAACCCATTTGGCCATTTGACACACTAAAGAAACATATTTCCAAATCGACCTTTTTGTGTATAAATGGATCCAAGCTGCAATACCTACCTACCAACTAAATCATATACTCGTTAATTAATAAAATTCAAAAGGACAAAAAATCAGAAAGAGTGAAAAACCTTGGTTAATTGGCCCTTGCAGAAAAGTTCAGGTCTTTGTAGAGGGAGCATAACCAACTCCTTTAATGTATCCTTGACCTTTTCCAATGCTCCAATATCATCAAATGTCACTCCAATGTCACTAGGAGGTATGACATCACCCAGAAGTCTTTTCTCAAATTCATTTTCAGTCACAACATCCTATAATTGTACATGATATATCAACAAAAGTTGGTATGATTCTAAGATAACATTTTGGTATGCAATGGTTTCGACAATAAACAAACATAAATCACTAAAATCACCTTTAGAGACTTCTTCAAGCTCTTGGATTCATTTTGAATTGCTTGGAGAATTTCAATACCATAATGTATGCTGCCAGGTGGCAATGTTAACAAGTCAATAGTTACATACTTGACACACCCCAACTTAAAAATAAAAATAAAAAAGAAAGAACTAAGACAACCAAGTTCTGAATTTCAAATACCTCTCATGTGAAAGAACAAGTCTTGCGTCTGGATCCGCTTGAGCATGTTGCATTAGATGATGGCTTAAAGCCCACCCGACAACTTTCTCAGCGCCTGCAATTAGCCAAAACAATTAATCAATTTGAATAATAGTCTCTTATAATAATCAATTTGAAAGATTCAGAAAAATATGTTGCATATAACAAATGTTATGTGTAACAAAAGAAAAAAAGACTCAATGTACCTTCATTTGTAAGCAACTGATCCTTGATGCACAATGTTTCCAGTCCATCACATTCTAATCCAGCCCGGTTAAGAACCTGCATAGTAATTTTCATATCATTATGCATCAAATATCATTATACTTTTATACTTTTTCTGTGATATCCCATAAAATTTCATGAACTGCCTTTTGGCAGGTGCCACAAAGTTGGAACATTTCCTTCTGGTTAACTAACCATAGGTATCACTATGAAAATAATCAGTTTGTTCGAGTTTTATGTTGCTGCTATAATTTCTCAAAGCATATAAAACTACATGATATACAACTGTACAAATTAAATACTTATTGAAGAGTCAGAAATTCAGCTATGAAACAACATATATGAGAGAAAAGGTGATGAGATTATTGCTTGCAAGAATGGATGATGGATCATGTAACATTGGTAGTTAAACCAGAAATAAAAACTTGCTTACATTACGTAAATGATTAAGATTCCCCTTCATCTTTAAGGTTTCAGCATCTCGGTCCAAATGCTGTTTCCAACTAGCAAGGAGATTCTCCTCCTGCAGAAGCTCATAAATTCATAAGAAAATCCTTAGACAGAAAGCCGATAAGGATTAGGACACAAACCTGAGGCAAGTGAATGGCCACTTTATTAGGAAAAAGTCTTGTTAAAAGCTTAGTTGCCTTAGGAACTTCCTTGCCCCGTTCATGTAATCTTCAATATCCTGAAAAATGTAAAATTTTCTTTTCAAAACTTCTAACAAAATTTAAAAAATAAAATTAACAATGCTTTAGTTTTCATTTCTCACAATAGTGCAACTTTCCTAGTTAAGTGTCAATTGTGATACTCACATGCTAGGTGAAAACAGTTGATTATATGCACCAATAGTGTTCCGTCAGTAAATACTAAACAGTAAACACTCCCCAACAACTAAAAAGGATAGCTTCTATGCAGTGCTAGTAATAATTTCAATAACTTCTATTAACGTTATGTTATGTTACATTATTTATACAGGATTCCCTCATTAAAAAAATTAATGACTGGTGTTTGCTAACCCATGCAGCGTTCAGCTTTTTTTAACCTATTACACCATGGTTTCATATAGGATTTATCTTACAAATAATCTTTTACACAGGTGATATACTAGGAACATAAGCGATTACCGGAAGATTAAAGTCGAGCAAAGCAGTCTGGTTGCTGCCAAATTTGGTGAAAAGTAAACCACCGGGATGTGACTGCAATAAAAGCAAATTGAAGGCAATATTAACAAAAATAACTTAATACAACTTTGAAAAGTCTATAAACCTAAAAATTAAGTGAAAGAAAATAAACATAATATCTTCTCAAAATTGCAATGCACACTCAAGTCACGACGTCACGTCATATTATCTCTGGGCTTCTTTTAAAAGGGCCTGACTGGGATAGTCAAATTTCATTTTCTTATATCCTAAAGGCCAGAGATAGTCAAGTTTCATTTTCTTATATCCTAAAGCTTGCACAGACTTCTATCAGGACAAAATTTAGCTTCATAACTGCTTTGGTAAACGCGCCAAATGTGACATTTATTTTAAGCAATTGGAAGCTACTCAAGCTAGTTCTCATTACATGAGCATTGACGGGTAACAGTCAACTTAAAATTTTAATATTTAAATAGAACAGACAACCATGTGAGTTGACTTTGAGGGGTGGTACCTTTTCTTTGCGATTATCAGTGTGAGTTTGTGAACCTATTACAACGACATTGTCTGGGAGCTTTTCGAGCCAGTCTTTAAATGTGGAATATGATTCTGAGCTCCCAACGATGGACTTCTCTGCATCTTTCATGAACAAAATGAAAGGACTATTCCTACTCTCATTGGATACAACCTGCCAGACAATAAAAAGTTACTTTGCAGGCTACAAACAACCATACCCTATAAATCCCACACATAGCAAAGCTAAAAAAAACATAAAATTATGCTAAAAAGGCAAAAGCCCACCTCAAACAATGTGCTGATGAGTACTTTATCAAGATCTTGTACACCCGTGGAATCCAAGCGAAGTTCATTAGCTGGTAGAGATAACAAGCATAACAAAATGCCACATTAGATAGAGTAAGATATGCCTATGAAAACAAGCCACTTCAAGTTACTGACTTCCTGTGCATATGGAAAAGAATTAAATTACCAGAGCAAAAGTATCCATAACCACCGTCACAAAGTCCACCTAAGTCAACCCATCGGAGATGGGTTTATCAAATTTGACACCAATTTTTGAGAGCGAATTGTCTTCAAAAGATAAAAGAACCCTCCCACGAGCCCCAGATGTTGGACCCCTAATGTCAAGAAAACACAGCAACCAGGAAAATATATGAGAAATGCAGTCAAATAGAACACATGTAACTGAAGGTGGCAAGACGGGAGACATAAAAAAACAACTTTTAATATAATGATTGTTGTTGCACGACATGGTAGATAAAACACATGTAACTGAAGGTGGCAAGATGTGTTAAATATGATATACTAAAGCTCTCTTAGTATAATAAACCAGTTTTCTAATTTATAAGGTTGTATGAGTGGGATTTTACTGGTATGCTTGTAGTTTGTTTGCCATGCTCTAAAAATACACTTTGGGTGACTAGACCCATTTAACATAGCAACCATGAAAATGACTGAGAAATACAGTCAAATAAAACGTATGAAACTAATGGTGGCAAGACAGGCGACATAATAATATAAAATGATTCAGGAGGTTACACGATACGGTAAACAAAACACATGTAACTGGGGGTGGCAAGATGCGTTAAATATGATATACAAAAGCTCTCTCGGTATAATAAACCATTTTAGTAAAATGGTTTAGAAGGTTGTATGCACTAAAAATACATTTTGGGTGACTTTAGACCTATTTGACCCATTCCCCTTGACATATAACATAACCCAAAGTCGGCTCATTTATACGAAAATGGATCAAAATGGCCACATGTACCTATACTAAATATTTATTATGTTAAACATGACAGCAAAAAATTTATTTTACAACATTAGTCTTAATTTTCTAATATAGTTAGGGGGTTATATGCATTAAAATGCACTTTGCCGACTTTCGACCCATTCCCTTTTTGAGATACAACTCAAATCGACCAATTCTCAAAAAACGGGTCAAAATTGCCGGTAGTTAGCCACATCTACCCATAACAAGTACCCACGATTCAAATTAAGTTTTCACGGACAAATAAACGATTTGCAGTAACCAAATTGCACCTTGAAGTGGATGAAGAAGGATATATGCTTCCTCCAGAAATAGAACCTATAAACTTTACTCTATCACCTACACATTTGTAGTTCATTATTGTTAAAAAGGAAATAAAATGGAAAACACAGAATATGCAAATTAATTACATACCCAATTTGAATGTGGGGCTCTTGGAGGTTCCCGCAGTAGATGGAACAAAGTCAACCTCCATTTTCTGTTGTGGATCAAGAGAAGATGAAGAAGGAACATTTTCATTTCCCGTTGCATCTAATTCATTAGGGGTACTAGCAGTGCCTGTCAACAGAGTGGTAGCTCCAGGACTTCGCTTTGAAACATTGCTAGTACTTCCTTCTTTCAATAGCTCAGCTTTCTTGGATAAACCCTAAAAACAATTCAATTAAAAGACTTAATTTTTCAAAAACTATTCTATAATATATCAACTGTAGAATGCTGACAGATTAAATCTTACACCCAGAAACGAATGGCTATCGAAAATGAGCAATTTTGCCCCATAATAATGCGAAAGGGCCTTTGCTAGCATCTCCTGGTAAATTTCAGAACCTGAAAAAATGATACCATAAGAGATATTCATGCCATGAAGAAAGATCCAAACTTTTATTCGATCAAATGTATAGAAGCAGAAGTAAAAAACATACTTGCAGGACCAGAAAGCAAGATTCTAGGATTCACTGTAGGAAGATCAGAAGCATATTTAACTTGATCTTTATGCTTTAAGTGTATATAGGAAGCTGCAATAAGCACATTTTTGGTGTTCTCACTGCATAAAGAAACATATTTGTCAAAAACAGGATATTTTTTATGGTAATAGCATTTAAGTAGCATATCCTTTAATAAGTTTGTAACATAAACATGCTGATTAAATATAAAACCTTAAATAATATGGGAATTCATCAAAAGAAACGTCAACTTCACGCCCATCGACAATCCCGGCAAGAATCTCTTCCTTGAACATTGCAGATCTTACAGACGTTCCTGATGCTGAAGCAGGCCGTGAATCCCTGTTCCACTCCCTTGTTTCCAATGACTGTTCAAAAATTATTTGCATATAAACCCAAAGATAATACTGAAAACCTTAAATAATTAGTTGAAACTTATACGTACATTTCCTGTTTCAATAGAACTAGGGTCTAGGCTGCTTCCAAGAGGGGTGACTTTGCTTGTAACTCCAGCTTCAGATGCGCCATCTTTACCAGTATTTGTAGCTGAATTTACTTCTGGAGCATCAATCTCATCAATATCATTACTAGGATGACGAATTTCCATTCCCAAATAACTTTTAGGAGCAGTTGGGACAACTGGCTTCAAACGAGATAAATCTGGTCTCAGATTAGATAAAGATGCCAATATAGAAGCACCTGCAACTGCTGAAGCATCCCCAGCACGTCTTTCCTTATGCAGCATTTTCAGGTCTCCACCACGAACAGACGTATGTGCTTTTAACAAGACATCATTTGGCAGGTGCTGGAAAATCTATTTGGAAAGAAAATTAAGGAAGACGTAGAAAAATAAAATAGCAAATAATGCACTCAACAAAAGATTTTGCTAAAAGAAGGATACATAAGCGTGCTTCCCATGAGAACCAAAAACAACTTCGTCCCCTGAATTCAAAACACAACTTGTTCCCTTTTTAATAGTCTTCCCATTAACATGAACAGGCCCCTTGCTTCCTTTGCTTTCAAGAACAGCTACAGAACCGCCTTCGCGCTGATCATGTCGACAAATAGTAAGTATTCATACTGCAATTGCAAGTAGACAATATGGAGTTCATCTCCAACAATTCTATAACCCATGTGAGCTCTTTGTACTTAAGATAATTCGAACCCCTAAAATAATGGCATGAAATATTACACCATACCTCGTCGAGCTTGATACTGCAAAGAACCGCGCTTATATCCTTGATTGAAAGACTAGCATTCTTGCTTGATCCAACTGAAAAGCTTGTTGGATAAACAGTCATTGTTTGGTTCTACAAAAAACAATGCACTCCAGCTTTATAATCAATCTTTACACGTAATCATAAGCCATTTGTTGAAATATACATTCAATATAATCACTTATTTATAAAGGTGGGTACAAACCAGCGAAGTCTGAGGAAGAAGCCTGCACCAAGGCTTGGCCATCTCACTTTTTTTATTTTGCTGCTTCCATGAAGTAAATGCTCGCGGTTTCTCTGCTAAAACTGGCACTGCCCCTTCATATCAACCAATACAATGTCTCAGCTATAATCCCAATTTTCTTATTCATTAAAACATTTTAACAATTGATTGTGCCTTCGTAGGTAAAGCAAGCATATAATCAGATATAAATTTACATAAACAATCACGCAACACGCACTATCGCGACCTAACTTTATTCTAAACCCTGACTAATTCAGTAATTAGTAACTACACTCATGTATAGCTTATCATTTCAGTCTTACATTCTTAACAGCCACAAGCAGATCACATAAACAATCATGCAACACGCACTATCCAGACTTGACTTTATTCTAAACCCTGACTAGTGACTACTTCAGTAATTACTAACTAACTCATGTATAGCTGATCATTTCTATCTTACATTTTTAACAGCTACAAGCAGATACAAATTTACATAAACAATCACACATCGCACACTATCCGACCTAATTTTATTCCTAACCCTGACTACTTCAGTAATTAGTAACTACACTCATGTATAGCTTATCATTTCCATCTTACATTCTTAACAGCTACAAGCAGATACAAATTTACATAACCAATCACGCATCGCACAGTACTATCCGGCCTAATTTTATTCTAAACCCTGACTACTTCAGTAATTAGTAACTACACTCATGTATAGCTTATCATTTCAATCTTACATTCTTAATAGCTACAAGCAGATACAAATTTACATAAACAATCACGCATCGTACACTATCCGACCTAATTTTATTCTAAACCCTGACTACTTCAGTAATTAGTAACTACACTTATGTACAGCTGATCATTTCAACCTTACATTCTTATAAGCTACAAGTAGATACAAATTTACATAAACAATCATGCATCACGCTTTATTCTAAAACCTGATTACTTCAGTATTAGTAACTACATTCATGTGTAGCTGATCATTTCAACCTTACATTCTTAACAGCTACAAGCAGATACACATGTACATTAACAATCACGCAACGCACGCTATCCAAACCTAATCTTATTCTAAACCTTGACTTCAGTAATTATTAACTACACTCATGTATAGCTGATCATTTCCATCCTACATTCTTAACAGCTACAAGTAGATACAAATTTACATAAACAATCATGCATCACGCTTTATTCTAGAACCTGACTACTTCAGTATTAGTAACTACACTCATGTGTAGCTGATCATTTCAACCTTACATTCTTAACAGCTACAAGCAGACACAAATGTACATTAACAATCACGCAACGCACGCTATCCAAACCTAATCTTATTCTAAACCCTGACTACTTCAGTAAGTAGTAACTACACTCATGTATAGCCGATCATTTCATCGCGCGATATCCGACCTAATTTAATTCTATACCGTGAGTACTTCACTAATTACAAACTACACTCATCTACAATTCATCATTTCCATCTTACATTCTTAACAGCTACAACCACACCAAACAAGATTCAAACATCCAAACATTCAATTCAACAATGCAGCACAATAAACTTTATTAATAAACATTTTCAGTACCAAACATGCAACAGATTCACAACACCACATCACCAAACCAACTCACCTAAACCAACCGGAGTGACGTCAGCCTCCACCTTCCCCACAACCTCACCGTCACTGTCACCGTCCTTCCGGCAACTGACGGCGGCGTTTTCCGTCGAATTCTCCACAACCGGCGGCGATTTCTCCGATGCATCTCCATTTTCAACCTAATAAACCAAAATCAATCAAAGAAACAAATCAATACACATAAAAACGAACAAAATTAACAAAAATTAGTAAATTAGATAACATTTTCAAACCTTTTGACGCTTCGGTGACGGAGGCTTGTGTTCAGGAGACGATGATTGTTTATTATTATTATTATTGTTGTTGTTGTTATTGTTATTGTTGTTGTTGTTGTTGTTGGATATAGATCCGCTACGACGCGTAGAGACCATATCTGTGAAGCTTTGTTTGGTGGTGGTGTTGTTGTTGTCTTCGTCTTCGTCCTCTCGTAGAGAGAGAAACAGGACGATGTTGTAGAGAGAGAGAGAGGGAGAGAGAAACTGAATGAGACCAAGGGAATAATAATATATAATAATGATAATAATATTATTAAAGAGAGCAAATATTTTAATTTCCTAGAAAAGTAAAGAAATAAAAGTTTTGTAGGTGTATATGTGTTAAGGAGTTTTGTTACTTTGTAAGTAGGAGGGAGACGTTAGATTTACTAGTTTTGGTTGACTTGTAATTTGCACCCCTTGAGTCTTAATGTTTATGCTTGTGCCACTAATGTCTATCATTAGCAAAAAGTTTTATGAGTGGTGGTGGCGGCGGTGTAAACAATCTTAGCTAAGTTTGAGTTTGTCTAAGTTTAATCTCAACTTGTTGCGAGCTCTATTTTTAAACTAGAACAAAACTCACGGGTTGTTGCGGGGAAGCAACGAGAACCTGGTTAGTATTGGTTCGTTACGGTATCGGCACATGCTATAGTAAGCATAAGAGAAAACCAAAAAATAAATGGTATCGATCCAGTTCGTTAAAAAAACTAAAACAAAGAATAGCCGGCTTATATTAGCTGGTCTAATATTTTTGTTTTTGTTGTTATTATTATATCTATATTGATCATTTTACCGATTAGAAATTGCAAAAACAGTTGGCAATGTGTGGTTGCGATGGTGGCTCAGGAAAATGCTACCGTGTCAAACATGGGAGTTAAAACAACCTATATGGCTAGTACCTTTTAGGGGCTGTTTGGTAGCCTCTTAATGAAGCTCTTAACCATTCAGTGCTGAATGATTCAGCATTCAGTGCGTTTGTTTCAGCCTCTGAATTGAATGGTTAAGTCTGAATCATTAAGACTTGGGATGTTGCTAAACCATTAAGCACTGAATCATTAAGCACTGAACTATGCTGAACCTTAATGAAACTCTCATACCAATGTGGGACAAAAAAACTAACCATTAAGAGGTTCAACTTAATAATTCAGCACTTAACCATTCAGACCTCTTAACCATTCAGACCTCTTAATGATTCAGCACTTAATCAACCAAACAGCCCCTTAGTCTCTTACGGTGATATGAATTTAATGTTTAAACTTAGCTAAAGTGAAAGGAGATCATATGGATCAAAGGAACTCTGTATAAATAAAAAGTAAAACATTATTCAACAATCATTCATTAAGTTTGTGGTTGTAAATTCAGACTTTTGCAAAAATCCAGTACTAAGATCTTACACATCAATGGTTTCGACATGGATTGTTAGAAGTTGATACCTTATTATTATTCTAAAGCAGTAGAAAAGGAAAAAACTGTAACAGTCATCCATTGGCTTAAACTTAGGACGTTGCATTAAGTCAAAGCGATAAAAAAGCTAGATTAACATAATTCAAAAATGAATATCATGTCATCATTTGAAATTTACAGCAACAATTAACTAAACAATCACACATGTACATCTCAATAATCCTTCTGATTATTTAGCACCCCATTTGATCAATAAGAATATATCTATCTATGAACTTTGCCTTTGACACATCAAATTCCATCACAAGGGTCTTCCTTGAGCTCGGATCCATTAAATGACAGAAATTTGGGTGTTCCAAAAGTAAGGAAATCCTTACCTTCAGAAGCAACAACATAAACCTAACCTAAGACTGGTTGCGTGTAGAACAAAGAGATTGAATAAGTTAACATATGCCTTATCAACTTTGCAGAGAGGAGCACAATGTGTCTTTGCTTCAGATGGATCCTACATAAGTACACATCCAATACTTAAATAAATTTTAGTTATTATGTGACTTTTTACTTTAACTTATACTCATAGTTGAATATTTTTTATGGCCACTATAATTTGCTATTCTTGTTAAGTTTTGCAGCTATGACAACCTTCTAGCTAGGCTCGTTTACAAACTAAGTAAAGCTAGCTCAGTTGTTTAAATCAAGCCTATTTCACGAGAGCTTTTTTTTTCAAGCAAGTCATGGACTTTTTTATCAGTCCTAAACAGAGAAAATAGAACTTCAAATAAACACACCTACTCACATGTATTAGCCATCAGGACGTACATTGATACTCGTTTATAAACGTATACATATTCATTATTAAGAATAACATATATTACAAAGTGCATAAGTGGCAAAGCCATTAACATAACTCCTCTATACCTAATTCCAATCACACCTGATGATTTCTCATTGGTAATGAGGTTTCAATACATTGATAAAATATAAATTTAACAACTACAACGAAAGTTCCATCTTACTACAAGTCGTTTAATTGGCACATCATGCCACCCACCCGCCCTAAAATGGTAGATATACCAGAGTAAAATAATTGGAAATGATGGGAAGAAAACAAAACCTCTATTTCATCTACACAATTTGTTCACCACCAGTGTATTCTTCAAATGATCTTGTGTTGCTTTTGGGTTTTCATGTAAATCCTTGAATACATGTCACGTTACTGGGTACTTATTAATGTTATAGGGAACCGGCTAGGCTATTCTTGCTAGGGTTTGGCCTGGTCAGACCTGGACTTTTTTGGACATAAATTAATTTCATTTTTTCCGTTTTGACCCGTTACTTGAAACCACTTGATACAACCTATACGAACACACATATATGTGTATGTATGACCTCTTAAACTCGTCTATAACTATCAATTACATTTTCTTAAAAGAAATTAGAAAGTTTAAAAGATGATGCAGCTTTCTAAGTGAAATCCCAAATATATTTGATGGATTCATTGATTGTTTTAGATTTTGACAATCTTGGTCAAATTTGTAGGGTGTAAAGTTCACCTAATTTCTTAGCAACCAAATTCGTAAGTGCAGTCATCAATTCAAGAGAGTTAGAAAAACACGTTTGATAAAGTAGAAGAAAAGATCATGTCACACCCTCAAATTCTACTTGTGGGGTTTTACCGCGAATCGCGTGACATACCAGGATCCAAGTCAACGATCACAATAAACGACAACTATATGAGTAAAATAAAGTTCAAACAACCATGCAGTTTTACGAAAAGATAACCAAAGTACAGAACAGCGGAAGCAGTTTAAAAGTTACAATCCATGATACCTAATGTAACCGAAATAGTTCAACAGTTTAAAATGATGTTTAATGTGACGCATGAACAGGATGAGACAAAGTACAACTCCAGTGCGCCGAATCCATGCTGCTACCTTAGCGACCTGGGAAAACATGTTATGTTAGTCAGCATATACAATGTTGGTGAGTTCACAGAGTTTTATGTTTGCAAATGTAAGTAAACGTTTGAAAACCAGATCCACATAATCCTTACACATATACCTGATGCTAGCTAGACTTCGTTACATGATACTAAAGCGTTATGAACCATTGCTGAACGTTAGTAAGTTGCCTTAATTCCCCGCCATCGGTCATCACTCAGTGTCGTAAGTTAGTAGGACAAATATGCACTCGTCCGACCTCCAGTCGACCAGAGTAGGGCTAGCCGGACCCAATAGATCTATTCACACTTTTCCCGCTATGTATCCACATATTTATGGTTCACAAGTTAGAAAGGACTTTAGATGAAAGTCACCTAGTACCTATGATATAATGTAATAATGTGGTCTAAAATGTTCAAGTTCGTACAACATGTTTCTCCCCCAAATAGAAAACAATAAAAGAGGGGCTGTGAAACTCACTTTAGGTTGCGTCTTCAAAAATAACACTCAAAAGTTTGTGTGATAGCCTTCACTACAGAAAACCTATCATAAGACGCCTATAAGTGTTTGACCTATCATACGTTTGTCCAATAACCCTTGGTTATCCAAGACCGCGGCTTTGTATGTTTGTAATAGTGTTTGATGTTTGACACGACCACACGAGACCCGACATCCCATTGGTGACCCATTATATTCGTATATTAGTCAAGTACAAGTTCATAAGAAATAACACGTAGATACGCACCTCATAAAATGAATAGATTGCATAACCTAACATATAGATCATGTAATGCATGTATGAGTCACAAAACATGTTACGGGGTTTCCAAATATGTTACGGGGTTTAAAATATGCTACTGGGTGTCACGACACGCTACTGGGTTCCAAAACACAAGATTGGCTTTGAAACACACGACTGGCTTTCAAAACACACAATTGGCTAAGCCAGTCGCCCCTCAGGCACACGACTGGCTAGCCAGTTAGACTGTTGGCCGCTTTGATGCGCGAAACCCTCCAAATCAGATACGAAACATATTGGAACACCACGATTTAATCCCCAATCAATAACCAACCTAACCCTACCATTATGCCCCAATTAACACCTCAATTTACGCACTAATTGCAAGTTTTTCCCAAAATGGATAATATTATGGTGAAGTCACATCAAGTGTAAGCAAATGTTACCCTAAATGGCAAGTAACCTGATTTAATCACATATTCACATTCCAAATATCATCAAGCTTTAACATGATCATCCTAATGTAAACCCTGACAAGTTGTAAGCATCAAATCATCATATTACATCCTACATTCCACTAAAATCTTCAAACGGGTTAAAAATCATAAAACCACAAAACAATTTCAAATATCATTCTATCATGCTCCTAACACCTAGGTAATAAGCATAACAACTTCCTAGAATCATTCTAACATTATGCACATAAGAAACCCCATGTTTTAGATTCAAAGTTTGCATTTTTATTGAAAACTCATAGGGAATGTTTAGATCTAGTTTAGGAAATGTTTTTCAAAGGTTTATATTGATGAAAACATACAAAGATCAGATCTGGACCTTTAGGGTTCATAATAATAACATAATAATGTTTGAAAAGTGATTTGGATGAACCACACACCTTAGATCTTCACTTGTAAAGGTTGTTTTAGCTTGGAAATGGTGATTTTAGGGCAACAACGGGTATACAAAGGTTAAAGGTCGTGAAAGAGCACTTTGGGGTGAGTTAGGGTTGCACGAATTATGAAAAACAAGTCAAAAATGGTATTTATAGTTGTTACCAGTCGCCCCTGATCCTGGTGACTGGATAGCCAGTCACCCAAACTAGGACGATTGGGTTTCTTGGCCCGTTAATTACAAATTTAACACATTAATTCACATATACACATATCGGTAAGTTATATAATGAACGTAAACATTTCATACTCGACAATTCACACTGTTATGTTATTTCACCAACCATCGGGACTCGAGACTCGTGCATGTACATTTTACCCGGTGATCATCCGAATCACCAAACCTTGGACATGTGTGTGTAAAACCACTCCCGATGATTCCCTGAATCATCGAACCGACTCAACTAATCCCGTTAAGTATGTTTTATGAATGTTTCGCTAAGGTAGATTTAAATGTTTGATAAAAGTATTAACCTGAGTTTGTCGGGTGTCACGGATCACCCCTTTTAAGCGTGAATCTTATTGGTGACATTGCATGCGAAGAATCGGAAGCAAGATAACTAAAGAAGTAGCACTAAATTGATGCTTAAAACCATAAATGAATTAGAGTCACTTCAAAATTAATCACTAAATCAAAGTCGAACCTTTCAAATGCCAAATATTGATGAGTATTTACCAAATTGAAACTGGACATGAAGCAGTGGACATAGAAACACAGACCCAGTTACACACTGTGACATTCATACCTTTCACTTTCATCGTATGTGCATTATTAGTCCCTCCACTATCATTATATTTACAACTTACGTCCTTGTTTTTTTAAAATTGGTCGAATCGATAAAAAAATATCGAGAATTATTCTTTTGTAAATCCATTTTGTTCATTTTTATGTATTATACATACATATATACATATACATAAATACAAGTACTTTTACAAATACAACTTCCTGACACTTGGTTCCTTGCATTTCGTAAGAATATGGGTGTTTCAAACTACAAATTCATACTTTTGCAAAAATCCAGTACTAAGATCTTCACATCAATGGTTTCGACATGGATTGTTAGAAGTTGATACCTTATTACTATTACTATTATTATTATTATAATAAAGCTGTAGAAAAAGGAAAAAAATTGTAAAAGCAGTCATCCATTGGCTTAAACTTAGAACGTTGCATTAAGTCAAAGCGCTAAAAATGCTAGATTAACATAATTAAAAAAATGAATATCATGTCATCATTTGAAATTTACAACAACAATTAACTAAATAATCACACATGTATATCTCAATAATCCTTCTGATTATTTAGGACCCCATTTGATCAATAAGAATATATCTATCTATGAACTTTGCCTTTGACACATCAAATTCCATCACAAGGGTCTTCCTTGAGCTCGGATCCATTAAATGAGAGAAATTTGGGTGTTCTAAAGGTAAGGAAATCCTTACCTTCAGAAGCAACAACATAAACCTAACCTGAGACTGGTTGTGTGTAGAACAAAGAGATTGAATAAGTTAACATATGCCTTATCAGCTTTGTACAGAGGAGCACAATGTGCCTCTGCTTCAGATGGATCCTACATAAGTACACATCCAATACTTAAATAAACATTAGTTATTATGTGACTTTTTACTTTAACTTATACTAATAGTTGAATATTTTTATGGCCACTATAAATTGTTATTCTTGTTAAGTTTTGCAGTTATGACAACCTTCTAGCTAGGCTCGTTTACAATCTAAGTAAAGCTAGCTCAGTTGTTTAAATCAAGCCTATTTCACGAGAGCTTTTTTTTAAGCAAGTCATGGCCTTTCTTTTAATCAATCCTAAATAGAGAAAATAGAACTTCAATTAAACACGCCTACTCACATGTATTAGCTATCAGGGCGTACATTGTTACTCGTTTATAAATGTATACATGTTCATTATTAAGAATAACATATATGACAAAGTGCATAAGTGGCAAAGCCATTAACATAACTCCCGTATACCCAATTCCAATCACACCTGATGATTTTTCATTGGTAATGAGGTTTCAATACATTGACGAAATATAAATTTAACAACTACAACGAAAGTTCCATCTTACTACAAGTCATTTTATTGGCACATAATGCCACCCACCCACCCTAAAATGGTAGATATACAAGAGAAAATAATTGGAAATGATTGGAAGAAAACAAGACCTCTATTTCATCTACACAATTTGTTCACCACCAGTGTATTCTTCAAATGATCTTGTGCTACTTTTGTGTTCTCATGTAAATCCTTGAATACCTGTCACGTTACTGGGTACTTATTAATGTTATAGGGGACCGACTAGTGTAAGACCCTAACCTGTAAACATGTGATTAGCACTAAAACATGCGTTTTGGCCTTAATTAAAACTCATTCCGATTTAAGGCTTTGATATTTAAGAAAAACGACTCAATCTAAAGTTTCAACATTTGAACTAGAGTTAATAGCCAAATTCGTCCATGGGGTTTGATCAATATTGCCATATCCATCCATTTGAGAATTTATGACAACTGGGCCACTGTACTTCAAACTTCATTGCTAGATCAGTCCAATTTACAAATCCAGTTAAATAAGTCTGTTAACTCGAGGGCATTATAGTCATTTCCCCTATTAAAATTCTCAAAATGGATGGATGTGGCAATATTGGTGAAACCCCAGGGACGAATTTATATATGTATAAATTGTTAATTGTTAAATTCAAAAAAAAAATACACACACACACCCTCTTTGAAACGCACAGTCACCACTGGTCACCACCACAACCACCCATCTCTGCCCTTCTTTGAAACACTTCAACCAGCACCGGTAATCACCAGCCACCACCACCTTACACCATTACAGTCACCATCTTCATCACTTTTACAATTACAATTCACACCCACTATAATCAAATTAACAAATAACAACCAATGCATGAATAGATATTGAATTTCAAGACCCATATAATAGAATATCAATTATTGTCATAAAACGGAAAGGCAACTCACCATCTACGACCCACTAAAACCCTTGCCACCCCCTCTGAAACCCACCATTCACCAAACATGTGGTGGATCTGCTAACATAGCATCGAAGAATCATTAGCAACTATGAGGGATTTTGGGTTACAAAATAATTTGCGACAAATTTTTAACTAAAAACAGAGGGTTATTATGCGTAGTTGCCGGAGAATGGTAGTGGTGGTGGTGGAGGAGTGTACGCGGTGGTGGTAGGGGCAACTGTGGCGGGGCAGGTGATGGTGAAGCCATGGTGGTGTGGAGGTGGAGGTAATTAAAAGAAAAAAAATATGTAATGGTGATAGTAGTGGCCTGAGTGGAGGTTATGGTGGTGGAACTGATGGTAGTGGTGGCCAGAGGTGGAGGTGATGGTGGTGGAACTGATAGTAGTGGTAGGTTTAGAGAGAGAGAGAGAGGGGGGGGGGTGAGTTTTATAATATGTGTGTGTATATATTAAATATGTGTGTCTGTGTGTTTGTATATTATATAAATATATTATATATATTTATAATAAGGGGTGGGAATTTTAATAGGGGAAATGACTATAATGCCCTCGAGTTAACAGACTTATTTAACTGGGTTTGTAAATTGGACTGATCTAGCAATGAAGTTTGAAGTACAGTGGCCCAGTTGTCATAAATTCTCAAAATGGATGGATATGGCAATATTGATCAAACCCCAGGGACGAATTTGGCCATTAACTCTTTGAACTAACATTTTGAATACACTATTAGATTGCTAAACTTATACAAAGTTTTACTTTTTAAAAACTGGAATCAAATGTGGAAGCCTTCAGGTGTTCGGGCGTGTCCGGCTCATCGTGAGACTTGATCCTTGCTTCACGACTTCCTTCGCTTGAATACCTAGCACCTTTTCATCAAAAATGGTTAGTTATGTTAATAATATCACATTTATAATAAGCATTACAAAGATACGCCTCAAATACGGAACAAATGTGATCAAATGACCAAACAAACAAAATGGGGAGGAGTCCCGCCGTAGGCTACGGCCTGATGGCCGTAGCTTACGGCCAGCAATGTCTCTCCACCCTCAGTTTTTCAGTTTTTGTCACTTTTCCTTGTCCATTTTTCCCCAATCTTGGATATTTTTAAAACCAAATTCAAGGCCCTTACCAAGGACACTTGGGGACTTGTTTAATACCATTTAATGAGCTTGATTGATGCCCATTTACCATGTTTAAAAACTCCTTTCGGCTTAACTAAAGACTATGCGATTTTTACCTAAATCGACCTGTTAAGGCCATAGGTTATACAAAACCTAAATTGACCATTCAAAGAGTATAACAATCATATTGTCAACCCATTGGACACTTGTTTAACTAAAAACATCATCCGGTTTATGTCACGATGACCCGGTTCTTAGTTTTAAATGTTTATGTCAGTTTTTACCCAAATCGACCCGTTAAGGCCTTGGAGTATACAAGACACTATTTTACCACACAAAAGGCATAAAATTCGTATTGTCAACTCATTGGACACTTGTTCAACTAAAAACATTGTCCAATTTGTTTCATTATGATTCGGTTCTTAGATTTAACCTTTAGGAAATCTTTAAATTCCCAAAAGCCCCTTATAGACAAATCCTTCAATTTAGCCATCCATGGCGACACTACTTGATTCAAATCCATTCGACTAAATAACTTATTTGAAAGCTTTTAAGCCCTCATGGACTTAGTTTGATTGCAATCGCATAATTTAACTATGGCTTTAATCATACTTAGCGCCAAGGCGCGCATTAAGCTTAGTTAGAACAATACTTACCGAATTGGCCTCCACACCTCTTATGGGTTGTTTTTGAATTAAATTCACTTCGCCCAAAGGCTTTTATCTAACTACGGACTTACTGAGCGGCGTTGATCCATACCTTGCATCCATTGTGATTACTTAGGCATCGAGTGCCCAATTCCAAGTGTTCTCCTGCATACATTCTAGATTGACCACATTAGTCTCTCGAGACTTAATGGTGATGCATTTACCGTTTTGACCCGTTAGACACAAGATTCCTAAAGCTTAGAGTACCGGCTTTAAATGTCGGGTTCGAATGATGAGAAGATCACCATTTGACCCATTAAGGCTCGTGGTTCATATCACCATGACATTCCAACCTTTAACTATGGGGAAATGGCAATCCCACTTGACCCATCTACCCACGTTGCATAATTTCCTTATTCAAGTGATTTTATCTAAAATCTTGAGTTTAGACTTTTGTTTACCACATAGTTTTATTTATTGACCCAATTGATGATCTCCATCATTTGATTAACACACTTTGATTCATTTATTACCATCAATCCTGTCTTGACATGAATTCGCATAATTTACTCATTTAATAGATTTCACCCTTGGGGTCATACCTTTGTCGCACATCAAAGTTTAAATAGTTACATCAATACAAGAGTTATATTTTTAGTCTAGTAATGTAAGTATTACTTACCTTGCATCCATTCTTGTTTCCATAAGTATCCACCTTGCATCCGTTTGACCCGTTTGCTCCCTCTTTGTTGTACCTAACTTAGGGATGAGTCAAACTTGTTTGTTAGAATACATAATATGGAATTATTTCACTATCCATAACATCATGTATTCATTATCAATTCTAGCTAAATCCATAGCTATCTTCTTATATAGAGTATGCAATTAGCTTGGCTTATTACTAACCAACAGTACATACAATTGATAACTTTCACATGTTCCTAATTCCTTAGTTTACTAGTTCTCGCCTAGTTGGCATTTTATCAAACACTTGGGGTGCACCCACCAATTCAATTGATTTTCATGAGTTTAAGTTTAGCCAAAGCATACCCATTTATCTAATCATCATCATATCATGTTGTTTAGACTCTTTAGCCTAAATTTCTCATTATAACAACTTTTAAGAGTCAACAAGATCACTAAACATAGATGGTTTTAACCTAGAGGTTGAACCCCAAGTTCTTACATACCAACGTAATCTCATGAGCATGATCAATTTCACACATTAGAATGATTCATATCTAAACGAAGAATGATTGTGGTTCCTCTAAGCTAGAGAAACCTCCAACAACTTAGAATCCCACGTTTTTACAAAATCCTAGATTTTCATCAAAATCAAAAACGAATTATGACATCAGTTTCTACAAAATAAAGGTACCCTGGGGTTTATCAAGCTTAGATGACTTAATTCATTGCTCATGCGGGCAAAACCCCTTTGATCTTGGCTTGGATTGAGCTTGTTATTGAACTTTTAGGTCAAGTGTGTGTTTGTGTGTGTTTGCAGCTTTAAAGCTCCTGATGATTTTCGTATAACACACAAGGGTATGTTTGTGTTTTAATAAATTTTCATTAATAAAACGAAGTTTATCACATTGGCAACCATGGTCCCTCAGGTCTAGTTCAAGTTTGTTTTATGATTATTACATTAACTAGATTAGTCTCTTGTAATGGGTTTAGCCTTGTTTTTATCCGTTGATTAAAAACATTCACTTAACTATTAAATCCATTTTGTTATTTCCTAATAACGCCTAATGGCGTAATTAGGCGAAACGAAATTTTGGGGTATTATAGCTAGGCTATTCTTGCTAGGGTTTGGCCTGGTCAGACCTGGACTTTTTTGGACATAAATTAGTTTCATTTTTTTCCGTTTTGACTCGTTACTTGAAACCACTTGATACAACCTATACGAACACACATATATATGTATATGTATGACCTCTTAAACTCGTCTATAACTATCAAATACATTTTCTTTCTTAAAAGAAATTTGAAATTTAAAAGATGATATACCTTTCTAAGTGGATTCTCAAATATATTTGATGGATTTATTGATTGTTTTAGATTTTGATAATCTTAGTCAAATTTGTGGGGTGTAAAGTTCACCTAATTTCTTGACAACGAAATTTTGTAAGTGCAGTCATCATTTTAGATTTTTAGGAGAATTAGAAAAACACGTTTGATAAAGTAGAAGAAAAGATCATGTCACACCCTCAAATTCCACTTGCGGGGTTTTACCGTGAGACGCGTGATATACCAGGATCCAAGTCAACGGTCACAATAAACAACAACTATACTAGTAAAATAAAGTTCAAACAACCATGAAGTTTTACGGAAAGATAACCTAAGTACAGTACAGTGGAAGCAGTTTAAAAAGTTACAATCCATGATACCGAATGTAAATGAAATAGTTCAACAGTTTAAAACGATGTTTAATGTGACGCATGAACAGGATGAGACATAGTGCAACTCTAGTGCACCTAATCCATGCTGCTACCTTAGCGACCTGAGAAAACATGTTATGTTAGTCAGCATATACAATGCTGGTGAGTTCACATAGTTTTATGCTTGCAAATGTAAGTAAACGTTTGAAAACCAGACCTACATAGTCCTTACACCTATACCTGATGCTAGCTAGATATCATTACATAATACTAAAGCGTTATGAACCATTGCTGAACGTTAGTAAGTTGCCTTAATTCCCCGCCACTGGTCATCACTCGGTGTCATAAGTTAGATAGGACAAATATGCACCCGTCCGACCTTCAGTCGACCCGAGTAGGGCTTGTCGGGCCCAATAGATCTATTTACACTTTTCCCGCTATGTATCCACATATTCATGGTTCATGAGACCATGAGTTTCGCATAGATTTGTTGCCCATCGAGTTGGGAAGTTTCGATGTGGTAGTTGGCATGGATTGGTTGTCGAAGAACCATACGGAGATCGTGTGCCGTGAAAAGTTGTCCGTATTCCCCTCCCTAGTGGTGAAATTCTCTCAGTCAAAGGAGAGAACAGTCGAACCACATTACGGATTATATCCTGCATGAAAGCCCAGAAGTGCCTTCGCAAGGGCTATTGTGCATTTCTAGCACACGTGCTCGAGAAGAAGTCGAAGGAGTTGAAGATCGAAGACATCCCTGTCGTGAGTGATTTTCCGGAGGTCTTTCCTGAAGAGTTGCTAGGATTGCCGCCTCCGAGATAGGTGGAGTTCCGCATTGATTTGGTTCCAGGTGTTGCACCTATCGCCCGTTCTCCGTACCGACTAGCGCCATCAGAGAAGCAAGAACTTTCAAAGTCAGTTGCAAGAGCTGTTGGATAGGGATTTTATCAGGCCAAGTTTCTACCCGTGGGGTGCGCCTGTGTTGTTCGTGAATAAGAAAGACAGATCTTTTCGTATGTGCATAGATTACCGAGAGTTGAACAAACTCACCATCAAGAACCGGTATACATGAGACGATATGTTTAGAGTACTCACTAAAGCCCTGGTGTAATAGTTTACCGTTACCATTAGTTATGGATTTAGCCTAGAAATGCACGAATCTATTGGGTTAACAACCCCACTCTTGGTTAGTCGCTCTAACCCGGATACATACGACATAAGAGTGCTTGCATTTCTTTTATGATGATACATTGCCTTTATTGTGCGATGTGCGAGGCACCACTCGTCAAGGTTTGGCTATGGGCTCATGAACGTTTAATGTCATTGATCTTAGCTAGTCAATGACGGGTCATTCACGAATTTCATTAAACTTTACATTTCCAACTATTTTAAAACCTGTGAACTCACCAACTTTTGTTGACAAAGTTTTTATGCATGTTTTTCAGGTAACTAAGTTATGGATGGAACTTGGGATATGTTTGGGCATTCATTCACGACTATCACTTTTGGTGTTTTCAAAACTTTTGATCCCGTGACGGGTTTTAAACTGTATTTTGTGATGGTTATTGTCGTTGAACATGTTTGGTACTTTTACTATTAAACAAAATATGAATGTTTGCTCGAATCTTGTGCTTGAAAACCTTTCGTGGTTGCATCCAGTGTTTCCGCCTAGGCGGGGTGTGACAGATTCGATACTCGGTACTTACGATAAAACCTATGCTATATGCGTCAGGGTGTCTGCCTATGTGTTAGTTTTAGTTTTAAAGTAACTATCGTTTACTTATAAATTTAAAACTCAATCCCACTTTAGTAAAACCATCTTTTTCCAAACCAATGTTTTTTGTGTTTAAATATCAAGTTTTTGACACCTGAAAAATGATATATATATATATATATATTTAACTACTAAAACCGACATATAACACAACATCAAAGATTATCAATAATAAATATTGTGTCAAAAAATTGTATTTAACCACGTGACATAAAATAACCATTGGTCCGTAACATGTATGCATATAGATAAAGATTAAAAAAAACCTTTTGTCGGGTCTAGTGAAATGTTACACCACATTGGTCCCAGCGCTTCTAACTCGATCGATGTCCAAGGTATGCTTGGTTCATTTCCGCTCTGTTCCTCTTGTGCCCATTCCCCCTCTTATTGCTTATGCTTTATGGTTGTGTTTCGGGTATATATTTCTCTTGGTCGTATTGGCTTAAAGAAACGAATTGTGCTCGTGGACCCTTGCCATTTATGGCATTTGACCTTGCATTTGCATGGCTAGGTGTTATTGTTGCATTTGAACTTTTCCATGCATAAAAATCTGTCAAATGGGTACATATTTGAGGGATCTATGGGTGTGCTTAGGAAGATGGGTGGTGTAATTGGTGGTCGGTTTAGTGTGTTAGGAAAATCTGAATCCATTTTTAAGATAAGCTGAGAGAAATGGTGAGTGTGTAGAGATAAATTGGTGAACTGAATAAAAAATGGTAAGGTTAATCTTATTTTGTCTTTCTAAACTTACAACCACCACCACCATCTCCGTACACCACCACCATCTCGCAGCAACCACCTCACCTGCAAGCACCTCCTCTCTCTAACCTCTTTCATCTCTCATCCTCTCTCTATCTCTCTCTCTAAATACCCCTTCTCTCTCTATCAGCTTTATCTCTCTCCCTCTCTCTAAACCACGTTCATCTAGTCACCACCATCAATCTCCACTGCAAATCGATCTGAAACCATATTGTAGATCGGTTTGTAGTGGTGGTGTTTTGAAGGTGGAAGGGGCGAGTTGGTTAGGTGGTGACGGAGTGGAACAACAGTGGTGGAGATGGGAGGAAATGGAGGTGCATTAGGGTTTCATTTTTGTTTGGGGATTATGTTAGCAGGTTAGGGTTTCGGAGTTTTGACCGATTTTTGTTTGGGAATAACGGATCTGGATTTGGGGGTTAGGGTTCAGATCGAGGTGCAGTGGTGGTTTATGGTGCAGTGGTGGTGGGCCGGTCGGATGGGGGTCAGATTGTGGTGGTGGGGTGGGTTGGCAGGGGTGAGGAAGACAAAGTGTTTGCAGGTGTGGAGGTGCAGCGGTGGTGGTTTGAAGGTGAAACAACAGTTAATGGTGGTGGTGGTTTGAAGGTGGAACATCAGTTTATGGTGGTGGTGGGGTGGGGTGGCAGGGGTGTGTGTGAGAGAGTGAGCTTTGTGTGTGTATGTTATATATACATATATGTATGTATATATATAATTTTTTTTATATATTATTAAAACCTTTATTCATTAAAGACTTGTTCATTATAGCCTATGCATTAAAGAGTTGTACCTACGTATTAAAACGACTAAAATACCCTTATACTTAACCGACTTGGTTAACGACGCTATCAAATTGGACTCAGAATGTTATGGAATTATCAACCAGACACTCGAAAAATTAAAAATGAAAATGTTGAACTCAAGTATTTAAAATCAACAAAACATAGGGACTCAAATAGAAATTCACTCAAAATAAAGATAAGCCGAAGAGCACCCTTTTAGTTTTATGGATACAAGGATGTCCTAGTTTCCTCTAGATAGACGGCAAATGCAAATGGAAGTAGATTTCTATGAAGCCGGAATACGGATAACTAAGAATGCGGATTGGTACATTCCTCTTTCGAGGTTCACGTCCGACATACACATAGCACCCCAGCTCATGTTAGCATTACTATCAGTCCACATTGCATGATTAAAGTTACGCATACGTGTCTTGTCGATATTATTTTATTTGTTTTAGCATATTTCCAAATTTTGGATCATGCTCCATTATGGATAAGACCAATAAACAGTCAGCAACTTTGACTCTCATCCTAGCCTCCACGTGTCCCGACCACTTGATAAAATAAAACCATCAACGGCTGACATCCCTAGCTCTCAATACCAGCCGCAGTTTCCATCTCTGTGCGCCAACACTACAAAACCCACTCCTGCAACTCTCCGTCATCACATCGATCCTCACTATATTATTTAGAGAGAGAAAAATCAACAGATATTTCTAGAGAGAGACAGAGATCAAGAGATACTCTAGAGAGAGAGAGAGAGAGAGAGCAAAAGCTAGTTCTAGTTCTAGAGAGATATACGAAGTGCTGCAAGTCTCCGTGGTCGCATCTTGTTAGTCAGTCTAGAGAGAGAAAGTAACATATATTTCTAGAGAGAGAGAGAGAGTGAGCTATAGCTACATATACAGAGAGAGAGAGAGAGAGAGAGAGAGAGAGAGAGAGAATGGTGAGTGAAGAAGGAAGTCCTCGGAGTCCAGAGGCGAAGATAGGGAAGGAGGTGGAGGACCTTTGGGACATACAAGAGGCACAGCTTACTCCTACCGAGAAGCTCAACGCGTGTTTCGAGAGTATTCCTGTTTCTGAGTTTCCTCATGCTTCACCTTCACAAGGTATATTATTATTATTATTATTATTATTATTATTATTATTATTATTATTATTATTATGTGTGTGTGTGTGTGTTGTTGTTAATCTATTGATTTGCTGATTCCTGTTTGATCTCACACATCAGGTAATTCAATTATTCAAACCTATTTGGATCACAATGAGTTTGTACTAAATTCTGTTGCAGATATAAGACTATTCGTTCGGATTTTACTTGATTGATCTAGTAATTACAAAATTAGTCGGTAGATGTTGTTACAACGATGAATTTGTGATCGGTCTCATATTGCGGACTTTGTAATTGATTCTGTTGTGGATATAAGCTAATTTACATTAGTTATGTCATAATTGTTGTAGGATTTTACTTGATTGATCACTTAATTAATTTCGAAATTTAATCAGTCGAGTGTAGTTGTGTGTTTCTGATCATTCAGATATTAGAATACCGGCTTCATAGATATATTGATTGATATGGTAGCTTATATGAAATCTGTGTAGTTGATTGAGGTTGTGTAGTGTGTGCTTCCGATAGCTCCAATATCTGAAACTTGACTTATTTCGACTCAGGATTAGATCAGTTGTCTAAAATTGAGTTAATCAACACTTATTTTCGTAATCGGTAATGTCTGTACACGGTCGGTGTCAATGTTTCATAATTACCGAATTTAATTAGATGCTATCAGCTAGTATGTATGTGTAATCTATGAGTGATCAATGTTCACATAATCCTTTCAAGCAACGGTATGTTGAGCCTGCTATAGTTTCGCTGCTGATGTTTACCTATTTACGGATTTCATTGATTGGATATTCGGATTGAACATCTGATTTTTCGGTTTTTTTTGTTCAGTAATTGAGATAAGATCAGATGCAAGTCTGGGTGAAGCTGTCCGATTGCTGTCCCAAAATAAAATTCTTAGCGCGCCTGTTGTGGATGTTGATGCACCAGAAGATGCTAGTTGGATTGACAGATATCTTGGGATGGTTGAGTTTGCAGGCATTGTCGTCTGGATTCTGCATCAGGTTCACACACTTGGTTTTCTTGATTTATAAATAACAATAGAATGCTAAAAATGCTGCTTCTTGGTTAGTTAATAAATTAATATGGTATGGTTCTGGTATTATATGTGTGCAGTCAGAAAAAAATAATGAGCCCGATGCATCTGATGCGTTTCAAAGTGCGATAGAGGACTCTATAGGACCCGCAGTTGCTGCAGCAGCTAATGGGATGGCTTCTCCAAGATATAGAAGCTCACAGCCTGGATCTCCCAAGACTGCTGGAAACTTTTTTGAGTTATTAACGTCATCTGATTTCTATAAAAACACCAAGGTTTTAGTTCCAACTCTTTGACATCTTTATTTCTTTATAACAATTATTAGGATAGCAATTCAATAATTCATGACACAGCCCGAAACATGACCAGGAAATAATTAGGTTTTGGGTTTATATCTAATTTGTTTAAGAAACAGGTTATGTTTGGTTGTCCAACACTTGTAGCCCAGTTGGTTGAGGGCCTAAAGTTTCCTATGGGAGGCTTGGGTTCAATTCCCACTAGCTACATTTGGAGGACATTGGTGGAGGGGAAATGAGGGATGACCCAGCCATTGGCTTGGGTTCGAGTCCTGATCCCGACCGGTTTTACCGATTATTTCACTGTCGTGCCTTCGGGAGGGTGAGTGGTCGGGTTTTCCCGGGAATTGGTGGCAATTGGTGGCCCGAGTACTCTCGAGTACCTGATTCGCCAAAAGGGTGCCCGAGAGTGCTCGGAAATTGATTCGTTGGCCGTTCAAAAAAAAAAACAGGGTGACCCGTTAACAACCTGCCAACCCGTTTGACTCATTTAGATGAATGGGTTAAAAGGGTCATGTTCGGGTTACATGAGTTTAAGTGTATGGGTGAGGGTTATTGTCTTTTGATGCAAATAAACCTACGGGTTGTGTTCACGATTTATGATTCAACCTGAAAGCACACAATTCACACCCCTCAAATTTATGGTGGTTCATATTCTCTTATCTGTTTTTTTCCCTTTTCTCAAATGCTTTATGAAAACACAGGTTAAGGACATCTCAGGATCATTTCGGTGGGCCCCATTTCTTGCATTGCAGACATCAAACTCATTTCTGACCATGCTTTTACTACTCTCAAAGTACAGAATGAAGAGTGTACCGGTAGTTGATCTAGGGGGCCAAATGATAGACAACATCATTACACAATCTGCTGTGATACACATGTTGGGAGAATGTGCTGATCTCCAATGGTTCAGAAGCTTGGGTTCCAAGAAATTATGCGAGCTTGGTCTTCCCCTGATGAACGCCAATCAAGTTATTAAGGTACATGTGATCATATACACAGTTGCACACATCAAGAAACTATATTTCCTCGGATTTTTATCTCTTAACGGGTCACAAGGGTAAAGGCTTAAAAGTTGGTTGATAAAGAAAGGTTAAACGGGTTGAAAGTTGTCTAAACTGCGTCTTTGGTACGCAAAACCTTTACATCTTTTTTTTTTAATAAAAAAAGTTAGCCACTGTATAAATATAAATTATATCTAAAAATAGCTAGTTATTGAGATCATAATGATTTTGCAGGTTGATGAGGACGAGCCGGTGCTGCAAGCGTTCAGACTAATGAGGGAAAAGGGAGTCGGCGGATTACCAGTGGTTAGTGGCGGAAATAAGCCAGTTGCTAACATAAGCATTAGAGACATTCAGTTTCTCTTAACTGCCCCTGAAATCTACAAAGATTACAGGTTTATTGCACAATCTTCTTTACCATTTCTGCTTCATAAATTTTAAAGTTCTTTCCCACCAAATAAAAAAAAGTCTTGACATGAAGATTTAGAGGTGACCAGTTAGGGTTGGATTAGCCGATAAACACTTAGGGTTGGATGATCCGCCAACCGGTTTGGCTTGACTTTTTCCAAACCGTAGTTTATTACTTTATTTTCATTAAAACAGGCCGAAGCAGACCATGAACTTCCATAGTAGATACTAAATAATAATGCCCTGCTGAAAGTTTTCGATTTGAATAATAAAAGAAAAAATAACCGTAATCAATCCCTAAGTTTATGACACCAGTTTTTATCATCCATTTTTATTTATTTATTAAACATGGAATTTTGACTGTAGATCCATCACGGCCAAGAACTTTGTGACATCTGTCAAAAGCTATCTGGAGAATAACCAGAAGGCATCACCTTTTGTAAGTGGCATGATTACTTGCAGAAAAGAAGACACGCTTAAAGACGTGATCACAAAGCTTGATTCCGAGGAGATTCATAGGATATACGTAGTGGACGACGATGGGAATCTTGAAGGCGTGATAACACTCAGGGATATAATATCAAGGATCGTACATGAGCCTCGTGGATACTTTGGTGACTTCTTTGATGGTGTGTTGCCGTTACCTGCCAACAGTCGGGTTTGACTTGAGTATTTAACTGTAGCTTAACTTCTCGGTTTTGCTTGTTTCTAACATGAGACTGTTTTGAGTTTGTCTTGTACATATCTGAATGAATAAGTTGTGTTGGACTGTTGGGTGAACTATACGTAAAGGTATGCTTCTTTTATAAAATAAATCATCATAGTTTATGAACAAGGTACGAATTATCAGTAAAAGTTCGAGATAAATTCACCATATTATTGATTTTGACATGCTTAACGATGTTTAAGCCAAGCTTGTCGAGTTTAGCCATTAACCTTTTTAAGTTCTTTATTTGCCTCTCCTTGGTTTACCAGTTCTTCCAAAACCCATGCCCACATATTCATGTTAGCAGCGATGAACGCCACCAAAGGGCTAATTGGAGCGCTAACCTGAAAAAAATTGAAACTACGAATCATATAAGTACGAAAAAAGGGCTAATTAGTTGATATGCATACGGCGGTGGCTGTGAGTGGTGTTTTACGCCACAGTAGATGATGTGCGTCGGTGGGTAAAGAAAGAGACGATTTCAGCCTCTTCATTGCCTTTGTAACTTCTGCATTGTTCATGAATGAGTTTGTGTTTTAGAACTTCGATTTCCGTTGATAATCTTTTAATTTTGTTTTGAACGAACTTTTATTCTTGTTGTCCATGTTTCAATGGTGGTTTGACTATTTTAGGAATTCGGGTTTGTTTACGAAATCAACAACTTCATTTTGGTTAACCATATATTCCAATGGGTCTGAGTTGGTGACATTCTTCATATGTTGTTTTGTTTCACTTCTTTCATATATTGGCATTATCATTTAATTTAACAGAGTAATAAGAAGCTTATGTTAACTTGTTGGTTCAATGGACTTTTGTGAAGTTGTAGTTGCTTTTTGACAAATTAATGGACCTTTCTTATTGGAATGGCATAATTTTGAGTCAAGTATTTTTGGAATCTAAGGTTATGTGTCATGGGACTTTTGATCTTGCTGTTATATTGTTTTGGAGTTTGAAACTTTGATGATTACAATTGTGTGACAACCGTGATTCGGTAGGTGTTTTGAGACAATGGGTGATGAACCCTTCAGGCTTCAGGTACATGATGTAGTGAGTTTGTAATGGAAGTGAAACGGCTGACCCAACAAAGAAGTTGTCGCGTCGCCCCTTAACCTACCGCAGAGCTTGGCCTATTTTATTGTCATTCAAATTCAACACCAAATGCTTGATTCCCGAGTCCGAGAATGGCACCAATGATTTGAGAATCAAAATTTGCAACCTAACCTTTGTTGTATGGCATAACTTTACAAAATAGTATGGACTATGGAGTACTGCATTATTTAAATGGCATATTTGATTGAGTTTTGATTCAATGGAATTTTACTGGGCCGTAATTCAATGTTCAATGAGTTCATCTCTTAACTACACAATTTTATAATTACTAGTAGGTGCCTGCGCGCGATGCAGCGGGAAACACAGACACTTCTAAGGGTGTGTATAGTTCAGTTCAGTTCAATTCGATTATTAGCCTCAACCGAAACTAAAACCAAAGTCATCAGTTAATCTATCTTATTAAATAATCGATTATTTGGTTCGATTTATATGGTTTGATAATCGATTTTTAGTCCGGTTTAGTTAATGTTGGTTAACAACAAAAACGAAACTTTGGCTAATTTTTTTTGCCTATATTTATATCTTTTATACATCCATTTCATGTACTTCTAAGCAAAAATTTTAACCAAAGTTTGGATTTGGTTATTAACCAAAATTAACTAAAACGAACTAAAAACAATAAACTAACCAGATTGACTAAACCAATTAATTGGTTGGTTAATATGATCGATAAACCGATAATGTCGATTTTCATTTCGGTTGAGGCTAATAACCAAACTGAACCAAATACAACCATGCACCATTAGAAGTGTCTGTGTCACTACCACATCGTGCTGGCACGCTGTTATGGATATATGAATGGTTCCGTTTCAGCTTAACTGATTTCGGTTAACTAAGGGTACAAAAAGAAAACGATAACCGATTTTAAGTTAAATCGGGTGTTGGTTAATTCAGTTTTCAATTGATTTTGTTTCAGTTTTGTCTCTTTTTTTGTTTGTGTAACACCCCAACCGATGGCGGAAACATCGAGGTGCCACGAGGTAACGATTGTTCATGAGCTCGAGGTACTAAAATACAAATCTTTATTTAATCACGATTTAGTGTCAAACATTACATTTCGAAACACCAAATTACAAGAAACAAAGCATAAGTTTTATTTTATGATGTCTAAGTCCAAGCCTTATGTGATAAACTTCAAGCATCTCCTGAAACATGTACAAAATAGTATCTGTCAACACACATGATGTTGGTGAGCACACTTAGTTTAGTGTACGTATAATATAGGTATAAAAAGGTTTTACAATTCAAGTGTCATGATTCAATCAAGGCAAAATGATAAACACGTGAGCACACGATGCGGGTCACAATCAAACCTTCATGTTGACAAAGACTAAAGAATTAACAATGACCCAAGACTTCCCTAACGCATAGGTATTTTCCATTAGGCGGGTTGTCAATCCAAATAGCGCTATCCATTGCTAAAGTTGGCTAGCAAAGTTAATGATTATGTAACGATTGCAAGTATACTACGTTTATGTCTAATCATCAAGCACAAGAATTCAAGCATAACACGTGTATGAATTGTATGAAAATGTTTATGAGTATGTGTAAGTGTAAGTTTCATATGTGTACATGAATCACCCCAAAAGTGTAAGAAAAGATAAAAAGGGGATAAGTATACTCACAGCTTTGCTAAGCACGATAAATCTGAATAAACTTGTCACGAGTTAAGACTACGAATTCTTGAAGAACTTAACCTATACGTATAAGAATACTAATAAGGGATATGTCTTAAGAGTCTAAGGCGTCCAAAATCTAAGGCGTTAGGATTCGTTAAATTATTTGGGGAAATGGTATTTTTATAAAAATAAGTATTTAACGATAAATATATATCACGAAGGCATATTATGTTTTAAATTTCATAAAATGACTAAGTAAACTAATTATTCTTATTTGAATATATTTTGTATAAAAATATTCTAATTAATGTATATAAAGGTTTTAGTCAATTACTAAATATATAACGATTTTTATGACTACATGATATTTAAACAAATGAGTCTAAGATTTATACTTATGATATTCAGCTCTGAAATATTTTTATAGAAAAATATTTATAAAAGAGATTTTTATATATGATATATAATTAGATGTTTTATTTATATCTTATTAAGCATAAATAAGGCTAAAATACAAAATAAACTTCAAAAAGGTTATTTTGATGAAAAATAGTTACCAAAAGGAATTGTAAAAAACTCACGAGTTTTTTATATATGATATATAATTAGATGTTTTATTTATATCTTATTAAGCATAAATAAGGCTAAAATACAAGATAAACTTCAAAAAGGTTATTTTGATGAAAAATAGTTACCAAAAGGAATTGTAAAAAACTCCCGGGGTATAATCTAGTGAAAGAATAACCAAAAGGAATTGTAAAAACTCACGAGTTTGATAGTCCGATTGATAAGAACACGAAAATAGAAAAACCCACTTAAATAAGCCTTCAATTCGTGAAAACCACGAGATAATAAGCAATTATTCAATCACAGACTTGATAGACTAGATAGGGAGAGTATATGGGTGAGTTTAATTGAGATAAGAATAAGTAGAAGTGGTGTAATTGGATTGTGATTGAAATGGGTGTTTATAAAGAAAAATTTCTTCAAATAAAACAAAAATAATGGGATAAGGATAAGACTTGGAATTGGATATGGATATGGATAGGGTTGGATTTGGATATGGATGGGTTGAAGTCGGCTGAATTTTTTTTTTAAATACATGAGGGACTAAAATGGTATTTTGGGTAAAACCCAAGGGTGCAATTGTCACAGTCTCCCCTACTTTTAGAAATTTCGTCTCGAAATTACTTCAAGTGGAGGGTTCTGGAAAAAGATAAGGATACTTCGTCTTCATTTGGTCCTCATGTTCCCAAGTAAATTCTGGGCCACGTTTAGATTCCCAACGAACTTTAACTATAGGAATACGACTACGTTTAAGGGTCTTGACTTCACGGTCCATAATTTCCACCGGTTTCTCGATGAAATGCATCGTTTTATCAATACGGATGTCTTCAAGTGGAACATGAAGATTTTCATCAGTTAAGCATTTCTTCAAATTTGACACATGAAAAGTTGGATGAATACTGCTGAGTTCGATCGGAAGATCTAACTTATAAGCCACTTTCCCAATCCTTTCCATGATGTTTTATTTATATCTTATTAAGCATAAATAAGGCTAAAATACAAGATAAACTTCAAAAAGGTTATTTTGATGAAAAATAGTTACCAAAAGGAATTGTAAAAAACTCCCGGGGTATAATCTAGTGAAAGAATAACCAAAAGGAATTGTAAAAACTCACGAGTTTGATAGTCCGATTGATAAGAACACGAAAATAGAAAAACCCACTTAAATAAGCCTTCAATTCGTGAAAACCACGAGATAATAAGCAATGATTCAATCACAGACTTGATAGACTAGATAGGGAGAGTATATGGGTGAGTTTAATTGAGATAAGAATAAGTAGAAGTGGTGTAATTGGATTGTGATTGAAATGGGTGTTTATAAAGAAAAATTTCTTCAAATAAAACAAAAATAATGGGATAAGGATAAGACTTGGAATTGGATATGGATATGGATAGGGTTGGATTTGGATATGGATGGGTTGAAGTCGGCTGATTTTTTTTTTTTAAATACATGAGGGACTAAAATGGTATTTTGGGTAAAACCCAAGGGTGCAATTGTCACAGTCTCCCCTACTTTTAGAAATTTCGTCTCGAAATTACTTCAAGTGGAGGGTTCTGGAAAAAGATAAGGATACTTCGTCTTCATTTGGTCCTCATGTTCCCAAGTAAATTCTGGGCCACGTTTAGATTCCCAACGAACTTTAACTATAGGAATACGACTACGTTTAAGGGTCTTGACTTCACGGTCCATAATTTCCACCGGTTTCTCGATGAAATGCATCGTTTTATCAATACGGATGTCTTCAAGTGGAACATGAAGATTTTCATCAGCTAAGCATTTCTTCAAATTTGACACATGAAAAGTTGGATGAATACTGCTGAGTTCGATCGGAAGATCTAACTTATAAGCCACTTTCCCAATCCTTTCCATGATGTTTTATTTATATCTTATTAAGCATAAATAAGGCTAAAATACAAGATAAACTTCAAAAAGGTTATTTTGATGAAAAATAGTTACCAAAAGGAATTGTAAAAAACTCCCGGGGTATAATCTAGTGAAAGAATAACCAAAAGGAATTGTAAAAACTCACGAGTTTGATAGTCCGATTGATAAGAACACGAAAATAGAAAAACCCACTTAAATAAGCCTTCAATTCGTGAAAACCACGAGATAATAAGCAATGATTCAATCACAGACTTGATAGACTAGATAGGGAGAGTATATGGGTGAGTTTAATTGAGATAAGAATAAGTAGAAGTGGTGTAATTGGATTGTGATTGAAATGGGTGTTTATAAAGAAAAATTCTTCAAATAAAACAAAAATAATGGGATAATAATAAGACTTGGAATTGGATATGGATATGGATAGGGTTGGATTTGGATATGGATGGGTTGAAGTCGGCTGAATTTTTTTTTTTTAAATACATGAGGGACTAAAATGGTATTTTGGGTAAAACCCAAGGGTGCAATTGTCACAGTCTCCCCTACTTTTAGAAATTTTGTCTCGAAATTACTTCAAGTGGAGGGTTCTGGAAAAAGATAAGGATACTTCGTCTTCATTTGGTCCTCACGTTCCCAAGTAAATTCTGGGCCACGTTTAGATTCCCAACGAACTTTAACTATAGGAATACGACTACGTTTAAGGGTCTTGACTTCACGGTCCATAATTTCCACCGGTTTCTCGATGAAATGCATCGTTTTATCAATACAGATGTCTTCAAGTGGAACATGAAGATTTTCATCAGCTAAGCATTTCTTCAAATTTGACACATGAAAAGTTGGATGAATACTGCTGAGTTCGATCGGAAGATCTAACTTATAAGCCACTTTCCCAATCCTTTCCAAGATTTTGAATGGGCCTACATATCTTGGCGCAAGTTTCCCTTTTTTCCCGAATCGGAACATACCCTTCCAAGGTGAAACCTTAAGAAGTACTAGATCCCCGACTTGAAATTCCAAAGGCTTGCGTCGTTGATCAGCATAGCTCTTCTGCCAACTCTGAGCAATTTGCAATGATTCACGAATTCGAGCAATTTTGTCTGTTGTTTCCTGGACTAGTTCGGGACCGGTAATTTGAGTGTCACCGACCTCGTTCCAACACATAGGAGAACGACATTTGCGACCATAAAGAGCTTCAAAAGGTGCCATACGAATACTGGCATGGTAACTGTTGTTATATGAAAATTCAACTAATGGCAAGTGTGAATCCCAATTGCCACCAAAATCAATAACACAAGTTCGAAGCATATCTTCTAAAGTCTGAATGGTTCGCTCAGTCTGACCATCAGTTTGAGGATGGTAAGCTGTGCTAAGATTAACCTTGGAACCGAACTTATCTTGCAAAGACTGCCAAAAGTGGGAGGTGAAACGACTGTCACGATCAGAAATGATGTTCAAAGGAGTTCCGTGACGACTAATGATTTCATCAATATATAATCTAGCCAGTCTTTCAACGGAATAGGTTTCACGGATAGGCAAGAAATGTGCGGATTTGGTTAAACGATCCACAATGACCCATATGCTATCATTACCTCGTGACGTTCGGGGTAATTTAGTGATAAGGTCCATAGCGATGTTTTCCCATTTCCAAACAGGAATTTCTGGTTGAACAAGTAGACCAGAAGGACGTTGGTGTTCGGTTTTAACTTTAGCACAAGTAAGGCACCTAGCCACGTAGTGAGCTATGTCCTTTTTCATACCGGGCCACCAATACATAGAACGCAGATCTTGATACATCTTATCAGCACCAGGATGAATGGAATAACGAAATTTATGAGCCTCGTCCATGATGAAAACACGAAGATTATCACGATCAGGAATCCAAAGACGATTAGAAAGATAAAGCAGACCATGTTTCGTTTCCAAATGATGTTCGGCTCCACACGACATTTCTTCGTACATGTTGCCCTCAGTGACCGAAACATGTTGAGCTTCAAAGATTCGAAGTTTAAGATCATGGGTTTGAATACAGTATAGCTGAATGTGTTCCTTACGACTGAGAGCGTCGGCAACGACATTTGCCTTACCAGGGTGATAGCGAATCTCGCAATCATAGTCATTTAACAATTCAACCCAACGGCGTTGACGCATATTAAGATCCTTCTGGTTAAAGATATGTTGAAGGCTTTTGTGGTCAGTGAAAACCACGCATTTGGTACCATAAAGGTAGTGTCTCCAAATCATTAATGCAAACACGACTGCACCAAGTTCGAGATCATGGGTGGTATAGTTTTTCTCGTGGACTTTTAATTGACGTGATGCGTAAGCTATAACGTTGCTTCGTTGCATAAGAACACAACCAAGACCTTGGCCAGAAGCATCACAATAGACCACGAAATCTTCGATACCATCTGGGAGAGAAAGAACAGGAGCATCGCAGAGTTTTTGCTTCAAGGTTTGGAACGCTTCTTCTTGCTCAGGACCCCACTCATATATCTTATCCTTGTGAGTCAAAGAAGTAAGTGGAACAACGATTTTTGAAAAATTAGAAATAAAGCGTCGATAATAACCAGCGAGACCAAGAAATGAACGAACTTCGGTAGGAGTTTTGGGTATACACCAATTTTTAACGGCTTCAATCTTTGCTGGGTCCACATGAATTCCTTTATCATCGATTATGTGTCCTAGAAATTGAACTTCTTTAAGCCAAAATTCACATTTCGAGAATTTAGCATACAGTTGTTCGTGTTGTAAAAGACTCAAAATCTGACGAAGGTGTTGTTCGTGGGCGGTTTTGGATCTTGAATAAATGAGGATGTCATCGATAAAGACAATAACAAATTTATCCAGAAATGGTTTACACACTCGATTCATAAGATTCATGAAAACAGCAGGTGCATTAGTTAGACCAAAAGGCATAACCATGAATTCATAGTGACCGTATCGAGTGCGAAAAGCAGTTTTAGATACATCATCCTCATGGACTCGAAGCTGATGATATCCAGAACGAAGATCGATTTTTGAGAAATACGTTGCACCCTGCAACTGATCGAAAAGATCGTCAATACGAGGCAAGGGGTAACGGTTTTTAATCGTAAGTTTATTGAGCTCACGATAATCAATACACATGCGAAACGATCCATCTTTCTTCTTAACAAACAAAACTGGGGCTCCCCATGGCGAATAACTTGGACGGATGAAGCCCTTGTCAGCCAATTCTTGGAGTTGACTGGCAAGTTCTTGCATTTCCGAAGGTGCAAGACGATAAGGAGCTTTAGCAACAGGGGTCGCACCGGGGATAAGATCAATTCGGAACTCAATAGGACGAATAGGAGGAAGACCAGGTAAATCATCAGGGAAGACTTCTGGAAAATCACGAACAATAGGAATATCTTGAATCTTCTTCCCTTTGTCCTTCTTTTCCACTACATGGGCTAAGAACGCCACGTATTTCTTGCGTAAATATTTTCGAGCTTAGGTACAAGACATGAGCTTAAGTCCACTTGAATGTTTCTCACCATAGACTTGCAGAAAGTTACCTGAGAGAGGGATTCGAATATACTTCTCGAAACAAACAATTTCAGCATGATACTTAGAAAGCCAATCCATGCCTACTATGATATCAAAACTGCCCAATTGCATGGGTATAAGATCAATGGAGAATTCGTGCTCATTAAGGTTAAGTATGCAATCACGAATAACAGACTTGATTGTAATGGGAGTACCATCAGCAACCTCGATAGTAAAGGGTCTTTCGAGTTTAGAACGAGAACGAGAAAGCAAAGGTTCAAAGGCTAACGACACAAAACTCTTGTCTGCACCAGTATCAAACAAAATTGAAGCACAAAGACCATTAAGTAAGAATGTACCATTCACGACGTCAGTCGCTGCCTGAGCCTGATTTGCATTAATGTTGAAGGCTCTCCCACGTGCCCCCTGATTAGTAACAGCTTGATTTGGTTGGTTAAGTACTGGGCAACGAGCTTTGAGATGGCTTGGATCCCCACAATGATAACAAGCACGAGCAGGTGCAATGGGTAATGGGTTCCGAGCTGCTTGCTCAATGGTTGGATGAGTTGGTGGTGGAGGATTTCCTTGAGGTGCGAGTACCACCCTGCAAGTGGCAGCAAAATGCCCCCACTTTCCACACCTAGTGCACTGACGACACGGGATATGGGCTGGGTGATGATACTTGAAAGTATTGCACAAAGGATGAATACCAGTGTAGGGTTGAGTAGTAGCTGGTTGATTAGCAGCTACAGTTTGAGCCATAGGAACTTGGCGAATAGGGGTAGGGGTGACGACAGCATAATTCCTGTTTTGACGCTTACGCTTGTTATTGTTGTTGGAGGAGGTTGAAACAGTCTTAGCTGGAACAGCTTTGGAAGGTTCAGCATCTGTAGCAGTTTTCTCAACAGCTTTCTTTGTACCCTTCCGAACAAGAGTCCCCTTTCTCACGTGTTTATCAGTCAAAGAAGCCGCAAGCTGAATAGCTTCTTCCACTGAAATGGGTTTGCTACCAGTGACGACATCTTGAATAAGATCAGGCAATCCCTCGATATATTTCTCGATTGCTTGAGAAACTGGGGTCACCATGTGTGGGATCAAAATGCTAAGCTCATAATAACGGGTGTTGTAGGCTAGATTCTCCCCACTATCTTGTTTCAAAACATAAAATTCATCTTCAAGTTTCTTAATTTCATTTCTAGGGCAGAATTTGGCTAACATGAGTTCCTTCACCTGGCCCCAAGTCAAGGCTAGAGCAACATCAGTACCCCGGCTATGCTTTTCTCCGTTCCCCCAAGTTAATGCCCTCTTGTGAAGAACACTGGTGGCATGGCGAACGCAGAGTTCATCAGGACACTCGCTATTTATGAAAGTGTTCTCCATGCTTTCAAACCACTGGAGGAGGCCAGTAGCTCCCTCTTCCCCAGAGAATTTAGTTGGGTTGCAAGAGTTAAAATGTTTGAAGGTGCAACGAGTGTTACCACCTTTGGTAGTTCCAGAGTTTCCAGAATTGTTGCTATGGTTCAACTCAGCAACTAGGTTAGGAATCGCAGCAGTAATACGTTCAGTTACTAGTGTCGCAAGTCGACGATCAGCTCGATGACGAGAGTTACGATGAGCAGTACGACGATCAGCCATCTAAGAATAAAGAATATTATGAGGTCAAAAATAATAAAATCTTTATACGCATGACGGGTTTGCACAATATGTGTATGAAATAACCAAGTATGAAAATGTATCACCAATATATGAAAGTTTTTCTTTTTAAGCATATAATGAATCATTATGATTTTAAGAAATCAATAATAAAACATTGGAGTGTTCTTATCTAGTCATAAGACCCGACAAAAACTTTGACTGTTCAATGAATCAAACTCAGTTGGAGATTAATGAAGACGTGCTTTAGCCTATAAGTGGACACTCACTCCAGGAATCCCCAGGTAAGCATAACAGGTCCGCTTTCGGATTTATGTGCTATGCTTGCCTATGCCAGAAAACCCAGTGTACAGGCACCCACCCTTCCAGATTGCACGTGTTCTCTCACTTAGAGTTCAACACTTTGAAGGAATGAAATTTTTTTTTAAAAACAAAGGTAGGCAATTAAGCCAAGAATATCCAGCATGCTCCAAAGTGTAGACGTTTCCTCCAAGTAAAGTCACTCCTCAAAACCCATGACGAAGAAATAAAGAAAGAAACAGGGGAAAGAATGAGAGGTGACAAAAGAGAAAAGTTAGTGGAGCAAATAAACAAATAAACACAAGTAAGGTCGTGTATGGGTTCTTAGTTATAGTCTAAGTTATTTACTAACAACCTAATTCCCTATAACCACGGCTCTGATACCAATCTGTAACACCCCAACCGATGGCGGAAACATCTAGGTGCCACGAGGTAACGATTGTTCATGAGCTCGAGGTACTAAAATACAAATCTTTATTTAATCACGATTTAGTGTCAAACATTACATTTCGAAACACCAAATTACAAGAAACAAAGCATAAGTTTTATTTTATGATGTCTAAGTCCAAGCCTTATGTGATAAACTTCAAGCATCTCCTGAAACATGTACAAAATAGTATCTGTCAACACACATGATGTTGGTGAGCACACTTAGTTTAGTGTACGTATAGTATAGGTATAAAAAGGTTTTACAATTCAAGTGTCATGATTCAATCAAGGCAAAATGATAAACACGTAAGCACACGATGCGGGTCACAATCAAACCTTCATGTTGACAAAGACTAAAGAATTAACAATGACCCAAGACTTCCCTAACGCATAGGTATTTTCCATTAGGCGGGTTGTCAATCCAAATAGCGCTATCCATTGTTAAAGTCGGCTAGCAAAGTTAATGATTATGTAACGATTGCAAGTATACTACGTTTATGTCTAATCATCAAGCACAAGAATTCAAGCATAACACGTGTATGAATTGTATGAAAATGTTTATGAGTATGTGTAAGTGTAAGTTTCATATGTGTACATGAATCACCCCAAAAGTGTAAGAAAAGATAAAAAGGGGATAAGTATACTCACAGCTTTGCTAAGCACGATAAATCTGAATAAACTTGTCACGAGTTAAGACTACGAATTCTTGAAGAACTTAACCTATACGTATAAGAATACTAATAAGGGATATGTCTTAAGAGTCTAAGGCGTCCAAAATCTAAGGCGTTAGGATTCGTTAAATTATTTGGGGAAATAGTATTTTTATAAAAATAAGTATTTAACGATAAATATATATCACGAAGGCATATTATGTTTTAAATTTCATAAAATGACTAAGTAAACTAATTATTATTATTTGAATATTTTGTATAAAAATATTCTAATTAATTTATATAAAGGTTTTAGTCAATTACTAAATATATAACGATTTTTATGACTACATAATATTTAAACAAATGAGTCTAAGATTTATACTTATGATATTCAGCTCTGAAATATTTTTATAGAAAAATATTTATAAAAGAGATTTTTATATATGATATATAATTAGATGTTTTATTTATATCTTATTAAGCATAAATAAGGCTAAAATACAAGATAAATTCAAAAAGGTTATTTTGATGAAAAATAGTTACCAAAAGGAATTGTAAAAAACTCACGAGTTTTTTATATATGATATATAATTAGATGTTTTATTTATATCTTATTAAGCATAAATAAGGCTAAAATACAAGATAAACTTCAAAAAGGTTATTTTGATGAAAAATAGTTACCAAAAGGAATTGTAAAAAACTCCCGGGGTATAATCTAGTGAAAGAATAACCAAAAGGAATTGTAAAAACTCACGAGTTTGATAGTCCGATTGATAAGAACACGAAAATAGAAAAACCCACTTAAATAAGCCTTCAATTCGTGAAAACCACGAGATAATAAGCAATGATTCAATCACAGACTTGATAGACTAGATAGGGAGAGTATATGGGTGAGTTTAATTGAGATAAGAATAAGTAGAAGTGGTGTAATTGGATTGTGATTGAAATGGGTGTTTATAAAGAAAAATTCTTCAAATAAAACAAAAATAATGGGATAAGGATAAGACTTGGAATTGGATATGGATATGGATAGGGTTGGATTTGGATATGGATGGGTTGAAGTCGGCTGAATTTTTTTTTAAATACATGAGGGACTAAAATGGTATTTTGGGTAAAACCCAAGGGTGCAATTGTCACAGTCTCCCCTACTTTTAGAAATTTTGTCTCGAAATTACTTCAAGTGGAGGGTTCTGGAAAAAGATAAGGATACTTCGTCTTCATTTGGTCCTCACGTTCCCAAGTAAATTCTGGGCCACGTTTAGATTCCCAACGAACTTTAACTATAGGAATACGACTACGTTTAAGGGTCTTGACTTCACGGTCCATAATTTCCACCGGTTTCTCGATGAAATGCATCGTTTTATCAATACGGATGTCTTCAAGTGGAAATGAAGATTTTCATCAGCTAAGCATTTCTTCAAATTTGACACATGAAAAGTTGGATGAATTCTGCTGAGTTTGATCGGAAGATCTAACTTATAAGCCACTTTCCCAATCCTTTCCAAGATGTTTTATTTATATCTTATTAAGCATAAATAAGGCTAAAATACAAGATAAACTTCAAAAAGGTTATTTTGATGAAAAATAGTTACCAAAAGGAATTGTAAAAAACTCCCGGGGTATAAGCTAGTGAAAGAATAACCAAAAGGAATTGTAAAAACTCACGAGTTTGATAGTCCGATTGATAAGAACACGAAAATAGAAAAACCCACTTAAATAAGCCTTCAATTCGTGAAAACCACGAGATAATAAGCAATGATTCAATCACAGACTTGATAGACTAGATAGGGAGAGTATATGGGTGAGTTTAATTGAGATAAGAATAAGTAGAAGTGGTGTAATTGGATTGTGATTGAAATGGGTGTTTATAAAGAAAAATTCTTCAAATAAAACAAAAATAATGGGATAAGGATAAGACATGGAATTGGATATGGATATGGATAGGGTTGGATTTGGATATGGATGGGTTTGAAGTCGGCTGAATTTTTTTTTAAATACATGAGGGACTAAAATGGTATTTTGGGTAAAACCCAAGGGTGCAATTGTCACAGTCTCCCCTACTTTTAGAAATTTCGTCTCGAAATTACTTCAAGTGGAGGGTTCTGGAAAAAGATAAGGATACTTCGTCTTCATTTGGTCCTCATACAATCTAAACTACCGAGCATCCCAGGAAAACCATGTTTTTCTTCGTGAAATTCCAAAAGTTGTTGTACGTCACTAAACGTAGGTTTTCTCAAATATTTTTTTAAATATAGTTCAATGACGTACGAACAAAAATAGTGGAGAGTTTCCCTAGCCGTTCGGGCCGACATCTTTAGATAGTCGTCCATTATGTCGGAACTTTGCCCGTAACTCAAGTATCTAAGCGCGACTGTGACCTTTTGAAACGTGGTAAATCCCATCTCACTGATGGATGGGTTTTGGAATGTGATATATATATGTGTTTAATATCTAATTTTATGCATATTTGAGTGTTTATATGTGGGGAATTAGATAACTATGAGAAAATAATGTTTTGCAGGTTAAATACGAAGATGGTATGTGTTTTGGAGAATTCACATGGATAGGAAGTAAAGATATTAAAGTATGAGGTGATAGCTAATTGAATTACGAAGACGTTGGCGCGAACGGGGAAGAAAACGGAGTTAAAACGAAGAAGTTATGAAGAAAACAGTTTTCAGAACAAGCTGTTAGCAGTAGGCTACGGTCCCATAGTAGCCTACGGTTCGGGGATTACGGGAATAAGCATAAAGGGCTGAAAATTAGGTTTTTGAAGGGTTCTTCTCCTCCATTTGGCTAGGGACGATTCTAGAGGACTCTTGGGGTGATTTTGGGCATCTTCACCATTCCACACCTTCAAATCACCTTCCAATCATCACTCATGCAATTCTACATCAAGACTAAAGCTAAAATCATGAAGATGCAAGGCTAATCCTCTCGCGGTTTCTCTGGGTGAAAGATTTGGGTATTTTGTAAGGATTTTTCTGTTTTGAACTTTGTTTAGGATCAGATTTTATGAACATACTTATGTGTCTTTGAATCTGGTTGTATGTTTGACTGATTTGAATAGTTTGACTGATTTTCATAATTACAATTCGTTATCGTTTCTTGGTTTTCTTGCACTAGGAATAATTTAACTTTGTGATTGTGTTTTGATGTTGAATTGGGTTGAACAATTTAAACAGAATCATGTCTATGTGATTGCCTAGCTAGGTTAATGCAGATTGTCTTTACAGTTACCGAGTCAGAAACCCGGAGTGACCGTTTTTTCCATATTATTGTCTTTTCTAAAAAACCAATTATCAATTTGTTTTACAGCACTGCAACATCTTTTAACAATCTTCATAAAATCAATTTAGTTAATTTATTAGTTTAAGCATTACTTTACAAACAGATGCTTTCCACAAACTCCCTGAGGTTCGACAACCCTACTTCCTATATTGCAGTCAGTTGTAGCTAAGGATTAGTTTTTATTTAGTTTTTGATTAGCACTTCGACACGCGATCACTCACCACGCGCATCGGGCCTTTGTTGGAAATATTCGTAATTATTTTCTAAATCGTTTGATATTCTTAAAAATAAATTACGACTCATACGAAAACGCCGCCTAAAAGTTTTTTCATCGTATCTTGGTTCGGGCGAGAAGTAATCACGTACCAATAAATCATTTGCGGCTTGTCGTTCATGAATTATATACTTTCTACACTTGGGTTCCGAGGTCTCTTCATCATCATCCACTATAACTTTAACGACTGTCTGAAGGGTAGCCATTATCAATTCCGCGCCGTCGTCGGATGAGGAGTCCAAAGCGAATTCATCAAACGCATCAGACGAACTTGAACTTTGGTCCAACATCTTGCAAGTATTTTAAAAAAAATGAGAGTTTTGAGAGAATTTAATAAAATAGGAGAGTGTGGGTTTGAGTAGAAGAGTATATGGTTGAATATATATATATAAAGATTTTTCAATTTTTTTTCTTTATTACCGTTTGGCAACGGTTAGTTTTTTAATTTTTTGTTTTTTTATTAATCAACGGTCTAAACAAAAGCAACCAACCAAACTTCGACACGTCACCTCCATCTCTCCCCCCACGCCATTCCTCCTTTCCCCGCCCTACCCTCCCGTCCCCTCCTCCACGCCACCACGGGGCGGTGTTCCCGCCCGTGGAACCCGTCCCCGCCCTCCTTTCCCGCCCCACTCCCTCCACTCTTAGTTCTCTCAACTCAACCTAGTTCTCATTTTACCCTTTATTGTATATTTATAATTATATATAATTGATTTGAGCCAAACTGAGCCGAGCAGACCTTTGCTCATGCTTTGCTCGTTTATAAACTATCAATTCTTTTATATATATTAATAATAGATAAGGGGACACGACGCGCTACCAGAATTGGTCACGGGTACCCCACTACCAGCATGGTAGCACCGTCGCCACCCATGCTGGTAGTGGTCCCGTGAACCAAATCCTGGTTCTAGTTAACGGGCTAGTACCCGTGGTTTGTCTCTCCACCTTCTGTCTTTGTCTCTATTTTATTTTCAGTGGAGTGCTGCTTCCAAAAAACTATTTTTGTGAAGTGAATCAGTAAAATGATGTGGCAATGCAAGATTGGTAGAAATCAGTGAAGTGAAATTTTTTTCAGTTGAGTACCCCGTCCCCATAAGCATTCGCTTGACGCTCATTAAGTCGATTCTTGAAAATTTGCCGATATATTACCTCTCTCTCTACAAAGCCCCAAAAGCGGTAATCGAAAAGATTGAGGCGATCATGCGACACTTTCTTTGGGCCGGTCAAGTGTAGATAAAAAGATAAATTGGATTGCTTGGGATGCTATTACGACTCCGAAGAGTATGGGGGGCTTGGGTATCACTAAATTGCAACATGTCAATGAGGCGTTGCTCCTTAAATGGACGTGGCGTTTCAAGAAGGAAGGACGAAGTTTATGGAAAAAGTCATTCTGGGTTGTCATGGGTCAAGCAGACTTTGGTCCATGTTACCGTGCACTCCCTCGGCGAGCGGCTGCTGGAAACAGATTGTCAAGATAGGGGAGACCAAGTTGCATAATGGCAACACCTTCAATAGCCTGTTTGTAGGCTCTGTGGGTGACGGGTCGTCCATTAACTTCTGGACAGATTCCTGGCTCCTTGATACTCCACTTCGACTTGTTTACCCTTGTTTATTTAGGCTAGAGAAGCATAAGTGGGCGACTATTTGTGATAGATTAAGAGTGGAAGACGGGGTTAAAACGATGCATTGGGATTGATCTTCAACCCCTTCATCTCCGGACCAGATTCAAGAACTTTTTTCACTGCTTTCGGCTATACATGAGTTTCAGTGGAAAGGCGGAGCTGACGATTGGATATGGACTGGTGATAAAAGTGGCTGCTTCACTGTTCACAGCGCCAAACAGCAGCTGTTAAACGCTCCTTCGCAGCAGATTTCGGGTCAATTTTACTTTTACTGGAAAGGATGGGCCCCTTTGAAGTGTAAAGTCATGTGCTGGCGAGCTTCGCTTAACCGGCTGCCTACTAAGTTTGAGCTGCTCAAAAGAGGAGTCCAGTTGCAAGATGATTTATGTGTTATGTGCAGATCGGATACAGAAACTGTTACACACCTTTTTACCGGTTGCTTTGTGGCTGCAGAAATATGGTCCAGAATTGCAGTTTGGTGCCGTTTATCCCCCATTTTTGCTTTCCAGTTCTCCGATCTTCTGCAGTTGGTAAATAATCAGGCTCACACGAAGGACAGTCGCTATATTTTGAGAGGTATCATCATTACTACTATTTGGGCGATGTGGAATGAAAGAAATGAGCGTATCTTCAAACACAAAAGGCGGCGAGCTGTTGAAGTCGTTGAATTTATAAAGAGCACTTCGTACTTTTGGATTCGTAATCGTTCTAGATTTAAAGAATTAGATTGGACGGCATGGCGTAATTGTCCTTTGATTGTTATGTAATCGTTTTTGTCCGGGGGTCCTCGCTTTGAGGACCGCTTGTGACGTTTTTGAATGAAATTAATCTTTCAAGAAAAAAAAGCATTCGATGACATCTAACGTTCTGTTAGTAGGAAATCGTTAAAAGAAAATACCGTAAAAATTAAAGCTCGGTTTTTAAACATTTCACTAGTTAACTAGTAGTTAGGATTAATCCTACCAATATTGGTCTTAAAACAACCTATATAAATACTGTAACGGAAGACACAACCCAACACCTACAACGCAGCCATCGCCATTGCAGACAACGTGCAGTGACGTCACGAACTCTTGCTCCTCATCTTCTACACTCGATCAATCAAATAATACTTAATAATCGAAAGCAGCAGATCCATCAATGGAGTCAGAACTCAAAGCAATATTAACCGATCTAAAAAACCTCAAAACCTCATTGTCAGATCAATCGCATCAGGCTTCAATCGATCAAGTAACATTTTCTCAACTTCAACTCATTCTTTCGTTGATTTGCATGTAAATTATATTGGATTTTGAGCATTTGGTAGTGATTTTGTTTAAAAAATGTTGCAAATCAATGGATTAGGTTAATAATTTGATATTGATGGTTACAAAACCCTAATTTTGTTAGTTAATTGGTGAGTGATGTTTAGAATTGGAATAAGAGAAACGGAAACTAGTAGTCATTGCTTGAAGAGTTGAAGGCATCTGTTATGTGACATGCATAGTGAAATTATTGATAGGTTGTTTAAGTGAATAGTTATTTGATTGTTTTGTTTCGGATTAGCCAAGTGATTGCGCTAACTTAACATAGATCAATCGCTACGGGTTTTGTTCAACGGGAATTTGGGTTTGTAGTGGCTTGTATGTTAGGGCTAGGGTGTACTGGAGCTTGTATGTTTTTTTTTTAAATTTAAATTGGCATTTTGAAAAATGTACCCGTAAGCAGCTTAGAAAGAAAACAATTTATCAGAATTAGCTATATTTGTTTTTTTTTCCCCGGCTAGTGGCGACTAATATTGGCCGCTGTGGGGAAGACCCTAACCGAGGAGGAAATGATGGCGTGGAGGTGGTGGCGACTGAAACGGCAGTGCTGGAAGCTATGGTGGATGGTGCCGGTTGTGGACTTGTGCCAAAGGTTGTGGTGGTTTTGGCTGTTTTGGGGGGATGGTAGTTTCGGTGGTGGTAGTGGTGTTGGAGGTGGTTGTGTCGGCAATGGTGATGACAATGGCAATGGCTAGGGTGGTGATGGCCAACGTTAGGTCGTGGAGGCGAGAAACAATGGTCGTGGCGTTGCTTGTCCATTGGACCCATTTTGAGTTATCAAGTGTTTTACAAGAGACCCATTTTGACTTGTGGTTTAATATGAGTCGACCCATATGAACCCCAAGTAATTTTTTTTTGTACCTAAATCAACCTATCTATGGATTAGTGGGTCATGATTGCTAGGCTTGCTTAAGCCTTTCTTTACCACAATTAGTTAATTAATTGGTTAACATTAGCAGGACAGATCTTTTTTAGGTCTTACATAAATCGGAAGTTGACAGAATTTGACTTTTGTGAGAGTGAGATTCAACTGAATTTTAAGGCAATTTTTTGGCATTTAATTAAGGTTACTGTTCTATGAATGAAATGATTTTTGATCTTGGTACACATTTTCTTAGTTATTAACAATGACTTCTGTGCTAGCAGATTCGGTCACGAGTAGAAAATCTCACCAGTCTTGCAATGGTTGGATCCACTCGCCGTTCGAAAGTCAAGGTTTTATCTATACCAGCTGCAGTTAAATTTGTGATGAAGTCATTGTTTGTAACATCACTTACATGTTATCTAAGAATACTGTTGATTTGTTTTCAGGATATGAGTTCAGAAGTTGTGGATAGCAACCCTTATAGTAGGCTCATGGCACTGCAGAGGATGGGTATTGTGGAAAACTATGAAAGAATACGGGATTTTTCAGTTGCCATAGTTGTCTGTACTGAATCCATCTTTTCAGTTTTATTTTTCTTTTGTATGCTTTGAACTAAAAATGTCAGCTCTATTACAATCACAATATACGTGCTTCATTGAATAAATTGATCACACTTCTAGCTATATTCAAGGAAAATACAAACAATGGTCACTTAGCCCTTTTGTTTTTTCCACTAGGCTGAGAATGATTCAGTTATTTTTTTCAATATATTCTTTGTTGACGTATGCAATGGAAAAACCATGAATGTTAAAGTATTAATTATATATGTTTCACCTTATATTTATTAGCGTTTTCTTTTTGGAATCACAATGCATTCTGCAACTGAATTATGTACAATTCTCATAATATGTTCAATTGTGTAATGATCGATATACCTTTTCACAGTTTTAACTGCTTTAAAGGACTATTTGTATGATTCCTTTAAGAGGCAATGGATTTATTTATTTCTGCTTGAGTGCTTGGATAGTGTATTGGAACCATAGTTTTTGCTTATATATTGATAAATTGCGTCTTGTTTGTTTTACAGGGTATTGGTGGGGTGGGGAGTGTTGCTGCTGAAATGCTTACCAGATGTGGTATAGGCCGTCTTTTGTTGTATGATTATGATACAGTGGAGTTAGCCAACATGAATAGGCTATTCTTCCGTCCTGAACAGGTGTGATTTAAAATGGTTGTCATTTCCGTCTTTATTAAGGATGGAAAGCACTTATAGTTGTTTATTTAGACCCCCTTTTGAAAAAAACACAATCACTAAAACTTTTAGCTTAGTAACTTTTTGATGGTTTTCACATGCATAGTGGATATCGTTCTCTATCTTCTTCCTTCATTATTTCTTATTAAGTTTTAGGACGCACGGTTGAGAAACAAACTGTTGTTAGGCATGTTAACATGCTAACATTGATTCAATATTTCTCAGGTTGGCATGACTAAGACTGATGCTGCTGTCCAGACTTTATCAGAAATAAATCCGGATGTTGTCCTCGAGGTAATATTTTCAAACTTTTTAAATTAATGCTAAATGTTGACCACTCCCTATTGTAAATATGCCGAAGGGTTGTTTATCCACTTCACCATGGTATTTGTCTTCATAGTTTATATGGTTAACTTTATTGACAATATAATATAAATTTAAATGTGAAGAGGTCAAGAATCAGGATTACCTAGATTGCTTCTACCCATACGCATTGAAAATTGGTTTTCTTTTTGATAATGGTGACTAATGGAACATCATTTCATGCTTAGCCACTCATATCTTAACCCAATATATATTATTATGGGTTGCAAGCTGATTTAAAATTAATTTGGGGTCTCAATAGAAGGCTCCCACATTTAGTTTTTGACGTGGAAGCGAAAAAGTGCTAGATATGTTCTAGCAAACATGTCGATAAAACTCAAATGACACTATGACAGATATTATTATTATAATAATCGGTTGTCCCAAACATTACAGATAACCCTCTATTTTTAAAATTTATTAAAATTTAATACTCTATTTTTTAACTACTTCATTCCAAGATGTGAAGCACTAACTAGCGTATATATTTAGAAGATATTGTTAGCGTATATCTTCTAAATATATACGCTATTAAACACATTGACATAAATTCTATTAAATGATATGGTGTATGTCAAATTTAATCGTGCTTTTAAATGTTGATACCGAGAAAGGACACATCTGATCTTATTCCTTTACAAGAGATTGATGATTAAAATCCAATAATGTATTATTTTATACTACTTTTCAAGTGACTAGCTTCATTATCCCGTCCCATCTATATAATTACTTAGAATGATTATAAAAGTCACCTCCAAGTTAAGAAAATTGATTGAAGATGTTAAAAGTAATTAATAATACTCAACTCAATAATTGCTTGCTGAATGTAATGGTGAGATGCTTAACACCCATGCAAATGATGAAGTGATCCCAACTTATTGAAGCATTGGGGAAAATATACACCTATTCTTTTTTGAAGTCTTTCGACTATCTTATTTATATACTATGTTTTCAGAGTTTTACCCTGAACATAACAACAGTGCAAGGCTTTGAAACTTTCATTTCAAGTCTCACAAATAAATCTTTTCGTCAAGAGAAAGAAGGCACGGGAGTAGATCTTGTTTTGAGCTGTGTAGATAATTATGAAGCAAGGATGGTAGTAAATCAGGTCAGAGTAGTGCTATTATTATTATTATTATTATTATTATTATTATTATTATCAGATTTAATTGTTCTCTTTATCAGCTCAATTTTTGTTGTGTTCTTTTTATATATGGTTTTTTATGTTTTGTCTCTACAGGCTTGCAATGAACTGAATCAAACATGGATGGAGTCCGGTAAGTAAATAAATTTGTCCATTTTTTTAACTCACATGAGAAACTATTAATTATTGGTGAACCACTGTATTAATTTTATGCTGCTGTTTCTTTACAATCTTAATTCATTTTAGTTTCTGCTTTTGAGGGTTTGATTTGTGTTTGAACAGGTGTGTCTGAGGATGCTGTTTCGGGTCATATACAGTTATTGGTTCCTGGAGAAACTGCTTGTTTTGCTTGTGCACCTCCATTGGTAATTTATATCAACTAAATGAACTTTATAGTTTACCAACTTACTTTTTTTTGTTCCTTTAAATCTCATTGTACAAACTACAAACAACCATCAGTTTTTTTAGCAAGTATGTGAATAATAGTGTTCACAAGCCTTTTTTGATATTGGTATCACCTAAGCCTCCAACTTTATAAAACATCAGCTATCCTGTATTCTTGGTTTGAAAAGCCGTGCCTGATGCGTGAGGCAGCTAAAGCTGTGGGGAATCACCAGAGGCAGTGCTGGGTAGCGCTTCAGGGGCCTTTTGTATGCGGCTGCTTGAAACTTGTCTGCAACTGAATTGACCAACAAATTGCAACTCAGAAACAATCGATCACTGATTTTATCAATTAGAAACATGCGACCGATGGATTTTGTCAATTAAGAAACAAGCAGCTGGGTTTGGGATTAAGAAACAATCTTCAATAGGTTGTATTCTTAGGCTGTAGGCATGTTTGTGCTTATTAGGTTGTACATAAAGTGTTTTAGGTGGTATATAAAGCTTTTTTTTTTCTTTTATTATCTTCAGTTTTAGTGATCATTGATTAACAAATTAGTAAATATTATCTATAACTAGTTTATAAATACTATGAATTTAGAGTGCATGAAGCTCGCGCCTCGGAGTGCTCCACACCTTTTAAACCAATCCTGTTGTATATTTATTCTTTTTCTTTTTTCAGTTTCCTGATTTTCAAGTGTGCTCATTTTCTTTAAATCTAATACTTGAACTGATTTTATTTTCCTCTCGCATAGGTTGTTGCTTCTGGGGTGGATGAACGCACACTTAAGCGTGAAGGAGTTTGTGCTGCATCTTTGCCTACTACTATGGTTAGCATCGCCTTTTGCTCCCATTAAATGGTTTTTCTTACGTCTCTTTTTGCGAACTTCATATTATTAAATATTCACCCCCTTTTAAGCTCATGCCAAAAGGTAGCTTTGTAAATATACACAGCTATGCCTGTTTAAATATTTATTGTGATTTTTTTCTAACTTCTATTGTGATTTATGACAAAATTTTGTGTACATTATCCTTGTGAGGCTAACATAATAACTTACACTTGATAGGGGGTCGTTGCTGGGCTTTTAGTCCAGAACACACTCAAGTTCTTGCTGAAATTTGGACAAGTCTCACCATACTTGGTAAGACTGTCTCAACTCTCTTATACATGTGCATGTGTGTGCTTATACATGTATGCGCATAGCATCATATGGAAGATAGTTTTTTAGTGAATAATTAATTAATTATGTAAATATGCATCCTATGTACCAAGTTGTGTTGGTTTCTGGCATTAACTATCTCAAACCTATCTTAGGCGAGTATTGGCAACATGAGCAGATCGGGTAAGTTGGGTGAGAGAGAGTTCTTTTGAACGGATCAAAATAGGTTGGGCAGGCCGGCAGGGTTGTGTTGTCACCCCAAAAGCCTTCTCTGTTTGTGTTTATATTAAAAAAAGTACTTATTCTGTAGATATGATCACCAAAACTTATATTGTGTCATGAATCTAAAGATTTTGGTAAAGTGATTTAAGAGGTTGTATGTATTAAAAATACAAACCAGGAGAATTTCACCCTGTTTCATCATTGACTAGATTTTTCAGTCGAACCTTTTAAAGATAAAATTGAAATCAGAGTAATCAAATTGCTACCTCTAATTCTGGCTGCCAGAAAATAACTATTCATGTGTTGATAATTCTTTGGATTTGACACATATTTCATTACATTGTGAAAATATCAGGGATACAATGCCCTTAAAGATTACTTCCCAACAATGGCAATGAAGCCAAATCCTCAATGTTCAAATGGACCTTGCTTAGAGCGCCAGGTAAATTTTTATGATGGAGTTATTCTATTTGAAACATTAAAGCCGTTTTAAGGTTGTTTTTCTCTTTTATGCTATAATTTATTCACTGCGCAGAAAGAATACATGCTCATAAAACCCGCAAGGGATGCAGCTGCCAAAGCTAAGATGGAGGAAGAACTATCAACAATAGAAATCCCAATTCACGCGGATAACGAATGGAATATAAGGTAACTTACACTTTAGGTCTTTAAATGATTCACAACTTCCTCATATATTTAGTTGATATAACTATTGGTTACATGTAGAAAGTGGGCGACTGGGCGGGTGAGATGGGTTGGGCAAAGAAATCAAAATGGGTTTGGCTACTTTTATATGGGCCGAGTTAGGTTGGCCTGTCCAAATATATATATTTTTTAATATAAATATTAATGTATGAAACATGATTTAAAAAATTACGCTACTTCAATTATAATGTTTAGGTGATTTTCGACTCATTTTCTTCGAAGTTTTTTTTTAATTATACCTATTAGCGATAAAATATAATTCAAATGGACGTAAACGGGCCAAAATTCCACCTGTACTATTAATCATGTTCAAAAGGTTTTGTTTGGATTCTAGATGTAAAATCATGCAACAAGTCACCTGGTTGCTTTTGTCCTTGACTAACATGCTATCTTATGTATTGCTTTTTCAGTGTTGTTGATGATTGTGAGGTTGATGTCGTAAGTGCCCAAAGTTCAGGTTAGTTCATTTTACATTTAACTTATTCAATCTTTATGGTCGTCTTTGTATATTCTAAGTGAACGGGTCAATTCGAGTAATGTTTTCTCTGTCAAGCGGGTAAATTAAAAAATACTAGAAAAGGAAATGGTCAAACTGGTTGAAAATCGTTAACAGTTTTTAATTCTATTGCATAAAACCCCCTAACTCAGTTTGTTAAAAAATATTGGATTATTATTGAAATAATATAGTTTTTGTAAATCATACCTAAAACACAGAATATGTAGATAAAAGTTTTTTTTGGAAGATTAGTGCTTCGGGCTACCAATCCGACCCATACAAAACCCTTTGGGATGCCCATCTCACCTAAAGAACCGACTTGAAAGATAAAATAGTCAAGCTATACTTCTAACCGTTATTATTTGTTAATTTCAAGTTTCTAAAAGTTTCAACATACTATTATTATATGTTTAAGTGTTTAACTGTTTAAGATCATATTGGTAGGGTATGAGGAGGGTGAGTTGTAGGCAAACCTTACCTCTATCCCTAGAAATAGTTGATTCTAAATAGACCCTCGGCTCCAAAGCCCACAACAGATAAATACAAGAACATGAAATATAAGGAAAGCTACCAATATCACAGAGCCACAATTGTTTAAGATCATATGAGATATTGATATATTCGGTTTTGATGTGGGTAACTGGGAGGGGATCTTTTAATTTCCATACCGTCTTGAACCCATGGGAAATTTTATAATTGATCCCATATTTGAATGCCTGGCCAAGTGCCGGAAGGTCTTATTGTGATCTTGTTCGATTGCAGATGCACTGCCGGAAGGTCTTATTCATGAGCTTCCGAATGCTGACGTGTACAAGCAGCCAATGGTTCCACAAGAAACTCTGGACACTGTAGATGATCTTGAAGATCTCAAAAGGCAGCTTGAGGCCCTTAATGCTAACTAGCCTTTTTTTTCCCATTAAAAAAAAATGAGTTAAATGATGAATCGAAAAGAGTTTTGGTCTATCTTCAGACATTTTTTGATTTTATAAACTTTTACAAGACATACTTGACCCTAATGAAGGTTATATATGAAAGCTGCTGCTAGATAACGTTATCAAAATGTGGATTTATGGCACTATTTTTTTAACGGCCAACAAATCAACCCTGAGCACTCTCGAAGTACCCACTGGACAAAGGAGTACTCCGAGAGTAACTTGGGTCCACCAGTAATTTCACACCAGTTCTCGGGGAAAACCCGTCCTCCGAATGAGTAATTTCACATCAGTTCCCGGGGAAAACCCGTCCTCTGAAGGCCCGCTGTGGTAAAACCCGTCCTATCAGCAGCATTTTTGTGCCGGTATGATTCCAACTCTCTATCTCACATAAGGAAAGCAAGGAGAGTGTCACTCCACCATAAGGCATTATTAATCAGAAACTTCTCTAGATGATTTTAAAGTAAAATTTCATGGCATGTGCTTTATTGGTTGGCACATCGAGACGCAATACCCCTTGCGAAACTTGACCATGATAACTTACTAATCATACTTTTAAATTTGCACATAACTAACTGGTCCACATAACAGTAAATCTCAAATAGAGAGACCTTCCAACACCTTAATAGCATTAGGTTTAGATGAAATATCCATTATCCATAGTGATAGATATGAATGATATCCTTATTCTAATAAAGATTTCAAGTAATGTCACGTGTCAACACCACATCATTCTTTAAAAATATCTTAAAAATGTATTAATCTTATAATTTATAATAATAATGATAATGATATTTCTGAATTAAACCTTATAAAACATATGTTTATGAGTTTTTTTTATAACATATAAGTAACCATTAATTTATATTATATTGCCAAGATTAATAGTATGTTAGTTCACAATAATAACTAGTTTAGTTGGTTTGGAGCGAAAATAGAAAGAATGGTTGTAATAATTGAAGTTTGTCAAAATTCATGTCAAGTGTAAAAAAAAGCGGATGGTTGTACCATTATCTATATAATAATTATACGCCACTTTAATAGTCTCCGTAGTCTAAAATACGCCAAGAGGATTGGATACAATTGTATTATAAATTGATGTAAAACTAGGAGGTGAAGGCAAAACTTCCGTTTTGCCCATGGTTCACATTTAAAATTACCTGATTGCCATGGCACTGTTGCGCCGACCGTTGGCTTTTAATATATATACTAATTTGTGCCTAAGGAGTGTTTTTATATCAATTTCTGAGGTTAATGAAGATTACCATAGGCTTCAACATACACACAATTCTCACTTCCAGATTCAATTTACAAAACAAATGGTTCATAGAATCATGAATCGTTTTACATTATTTGCAAAACAAATGAGTTTGAAGGGTATATATGTCCGGATATGTTTTGTGGTCGTGGCTAAAGATGTAAAAATAATTAAGAATCTTTCTAAAGAATTGATGATTAAGCACTTAGAAGCGAGTTGGTATTTATTACTATGAGCAAAAGATTTCAAGTTTACAGGATGTTATCAAGTACACATACTTGTCTTATTGTCCTTTGTGTCCAAACAATTTTTTATTATTCAACTCGTGTAATACGTGAGACTATAATCTAGCAAATATAATAAGATAGTACCTGTTTTTATTTGTAGATAACGATATTTCGTATAAATATGACGTTTTCTTTGACTTTTGTCTATGTCAACAAACAATTCGACCCAAGTAAACACATTCAAGTTTTGGTTCAAAAAAAATTGATTAAACAAATACATGAAATTGTTTGACCATTACTTTGTCCTCCTTTCATGTTCAAATCAGGTTTGACAATAATTTGTGTGAAAGACCAAAGGATACTTAGAACACTTTTAAAGGTTGTCTTGTTTCATATAAAGTTCTTGCAACAAATTTTTCTTATCGATCGCTTTCGTTTACTTGTAAAATTGAAAGTTAGAAAAGTGTTTAAAAATTCACTTGTTCAAGGTTGCAAAAGGCGCTAGGCGCTAGGCAGGCGGTGAGGTCCAGCCTAGGGACTAGTCGGGACTAGGCAAAAATTAGGCGGAATTAGGCGTTTTGGTATTTTATACGTATTTTATATATATATATATATATACACACACAAATTTAGGTGTTTTTTGAAAACATGTTAAGATATATACACATAATACTTAGATATATACACATAATACTAAGAAATACCTAGAAATACTTAGAAATTTAATAAAAAAATAAAAAATAAATAAAAAAAATAAAAAATCCCACCGCCTAGGAGCGCCTAGGCCCGCCTAACTGCCGCCTAAAGGCCAAAACGCCTAGGAATCCGACTAGGGCTAAATTCCTAGTTTTGTGTCCGCCTAGCGCCTAGGCGGCCTTCTGCAACCATGCACTTGTTGATGTTTCATGACATACAGGTTAGACTTTAAGGCTAGCACCTCTTAGTGTTCTTGAATGTTGATGCATTAAGAGGGAGGCAACTCGGTTCCTTAATCTACTACGCCAACATGTCTGGAGCATGAATCGGCTATATACTTGAAACAAACCCCAACGCGTTGCACTTGGACCAACGACTTTAGGGGATCGTCAGTGAGGCTCCCCCCGTGTTGGTGGGACTTGCCCTTTGTTTTCCATCGAAGGAAGACGATGGCATGACCTTTTGTAGACATACCAATAGTGGTTCTCTCCCATGATAGTCGCCTTGATAGAGCCCTGAAGTACACAAGGCAAGGGAGCGTCCTGCTAAGCCTTCAGGCGTTCCTCCTCCCTTAACTTTTCAAAAGATCTTCTAACAGGCATCTCAACCAATAAGGTTTTCTCATTTGCCAAACACGCAAACACGTTGAAGGGAAGCAAGTATAAATCGAATGCTATATTAACGTTGTCCTACGTACGGGCAGTTGTTTGTGCATCAGGTTACAACAAGGCACAAGGGTATCATTTTCATCTAATATGACTGGGAGCCTTGCTACAGAACAAGATTCATGTTAAGGCTATTTCAGTCATTTTCTTAATTTATTAAGTTATATCTCATTAGTTAACCAACAAATCCTTCAACATATAACCTCCTTAACTTACATTTAACTTACATAAAAAAAAGGCAACTTGAGCTCTCTTAACCATAAAAACAAACACATTCCTAGTCACTTGCTGCCTTATGGTTCATGATTCAAGGTTTCAAGCCATGCCTCCACTTGTTGCGGTGCGAATTATCTGGAACAAAGCTGGTAAAAACAACACAATATCGGTCACAATGAAGGCACCAGATTGGCAAAACTTAAAAATATATATGCCGGGGACTACACATGTATTCACCCTTTCTACATGATTACTAATTTATAGGTCACTCAAGTATGTATCTGGTTATACTTATAACTACCTTCAGCCAAAAATATGCCTAATGACACTATTAACATTACTAATATTGAATTGAAAAAAGTACCCTTGTGTCGGTACAGAAAACGACTAAATGTCAGAAATCCTAAGGTGTTTTGTCCTTTCAGATATAATTAGGATTTGACTATAATACATATGGCTTAAATCTAGGGGCGCAAACGAGCTGAGCCGCTCGTGAGCTACTCGAGCTCGGCTTGGTAAAAAGATCGAAACAAGCCAAGCCTTATCGAGCTCGAGCCAAGCTTGAGCCTAAAACAAAGCTGGTTTATTTATTGAGCCCGAGCTCGAGCCTGGCATGTGAAGCTTGTTAGGCTCGTCGAGACTTACCAAGCCTAGTGTAATATTAATTTTTTTTAATATTTAATAATATTTACCACTCATTTAAAGTTGTTTAGTAAATGAGCCCCGAGCTCGAGCTTCACTTATCGAGCTCACAAGCCTAAACGAACTATTATTTATATTATTTTTATTCAATGTATTAACTAATTGATAATAAACGAGCTGAGCCCGAGCCAAGCTTGACAAATTGTCAACGAGCTGAGCTCGAGCTCTTGTAAGTCAATCGAGCTCGAGCTCGAGCCTGGTCGATCTCGGGCTCGGCTCGGCTCGTTTGCACTGCTACTTAAATCTAATTATACCAAAGACACCACAGGTTTTAGTTAAAAACAAAATACTAGTACTTTAGTTTTATAAAAATGCGATAGTTTGAAAAATAATTCAACATGCAGTGTAAATGCTTATACAATATAATGAATTCTATCTAAAACCCCTTAATACTAACATATGGTCTATAACATGAGGATGAATAATTTATGCATTTTCATTCTATAAAAACTTGGTAATATAAAAAAAGGAGCGAAACTTACATGATCCGATCACAACAAATACGAAGAAACCGAGCACTATGGGTCCCACAGGATAAGAATCCTTTTTCTTTGTTGCCGTTTCAGGAACGGTACCACGCTTCTTGATGTTCTTCTCAAACCTCTCCACCTTTCTGTCAGCTAAACGCTTGGATGTAGTCTACATGACATGATAAAACCAATTCAAGAACAAAAAGAAATCAATCCACAGGAAAAGTATTAAAAGCACCATGAACTTTACTTTACATACTAAAAGCAAAAGTGTATCTAAAAATATAACTTCAAAAGCTGTTGATGTTAGCCAGACTGCTTCCTGACCGATAATAAACACATATATGCATACATGTATGTTACAAACTTAATTTGAGAATACCAACATATGTAGTGCTTCCATAAGTCTATCTTTGTACAAGTTTACAGCTTATAGCAAGAGGAAAAGGTAAGATATAAGACATTTCTAAAAATAGCCATTTTCCGGGTCAACTTTTTTGGGGCCTAGAGCCGATTCTAAAACCAGGGCCCTTTTTGTATTTTTTTTTTTTTGGCATAGGATCATAACACGTGGGAATACGATGACACACATTTTTTATACGATTCCTAAAAGGCACACAATCACATATATTAAAGTGGCAGTGAGTTTCAGTGCCAAGAAAACACTTCTAAGTATGTTGATTCTTTGCTCTCCTCGTCAAAACCTTCAAATTAAACAAAGTTAAACCCTAAAAGAGGACAATATGCCCTAGATGTATCGACAATTAAAAGAATACGGTAGAAAACAAGACATGCTTAGTAACTCAACAAAGTAGGGATGACAACGGGCTGCGTTTTGGTAATTGCAGTCCCGTACCCGATTGTAAAATCCTGTCACATGTCCGTCGGGTATCCGTTACTCGTTACTCATTAGTTGGTACCCACTGGGTTCATGTGTATGCCCATTTATGGTCTTTATGTGATTAAGAATTACTCGTTGGGATGTTCATCACCCAAAACATGATATTAAAGTCATCTAAAAAGCCAACTTGAAGTATCAAATACTCAACTAAGCTTACAATAACTATGTAACTTTAATAATTTTCAAGTTCCTAATTATATCTTCTAAGATTATATAACATATATTATTTATTTGGTATTTTGGTTTCAATGTGGGTAGACCGGTCGGGCAGGTATCACCTAACACCGTACCCGTCCCAACCCCGCTTAAATATTTTAAACTAATTTCATAGTCCGTCCCATACCCGGATACCATCCCAAATGTTTCAGGTTTTCCCATCAGGTTCGGTTTCTTTTGCCATCCTTACAACAAAGGCGAAAAGTTGATCCTAAAGCAGTAAAGCCTAAATGACAAGTAGCAATCAATTTTAGGAAATAGAAACAAACATATTGAAAAAAAAAACTGAATTTATTTTAAGAAAAATGGTGCCATATTACAATTTAAGCTTTTAGCACAAAATGGTAATAAAAAATAAGAAATCTTTAGTAAAAAAACTGATGTGACATGACAAAATTGAAATAAAATGGGCACAAAACATCATCAACATGATCTTTCAACTTTATGATCCTATAATAAAGTTTAATCAAATAAATTCAGATCATGCAGCTCAAAATTCAAACAAACACAAAAATATTATGAGTAAAACAAGTACCAAAACAACACAACAATCAAGAACATCAATATCTGATAAAATAATAATAATAATGAAAAATCCCAACAGAAAGTTGAAATTTTTTCATAATTTCCAGATAGATGAGATCATTAATCTCAGATCTGCTCAAATTCCTAATAATAATAATCACTTAATCAGTTATATTCATTATTCACAAATCGGAAGCTATAATTAAATAAAAACAGTTATTAAATACAAATATAATGATAAAAAATGAGATTAAATACAAATTATGAGGAAGATGAATGATTACCATTGTATCTTGCAAAGATTTGATGTGTAACAATATTGGATGGATTAGAAAGAATTTATAAAGAGTTGTTTGAAGAAAACCAGTGCCTGTGATTTAGAGCAAGTCTGAAATATGGTGACCCGTGGTATTATTATTTAGAATTGGTGTATCCACGTGTAGAGAATTACAAATTGACTCATTAATATGTTACCTAACTAGTGAGAACTAGGTTGTTGTTTTAGTACGCGTGTTGCGACGGTGACGCCTTAGATGTTTAAAGCTGGTGGTATATTATGTGATTCGTTAATTATATGAAAACTTGTATTTCAATGTGTCCTCTCTAAGCCAGTGTAAGCTATTTAAGCATTGCGGTTAAAGTGTACGATGAGTACATTAACGTGTGGTGCCCAAACGTGACATTACACATTTTTGACTTCGTTACACACAATATGTTCGTGACATTAATGTTATTAGACAGAGATAAAAAATGATGTCTCTGTTGTTGCGGTGTAAAGTTCCGAAAATAATTTTAACACTAACGTGGTTAGGCATAGATACAAAAAAAAATTATAACAATGTGCACACGTTTGGGTGTAACGTGGTTAGGCATGGATAAAAAAGTATAGTAATGTGTCGCACTTTACAGGGTAAAGTCGTAAAAATAATTTAAATAAAATGAGTAATCAAGTTATTAAGTATAGAATGTTGGCGGGTCGAAATTGTCAAGTACCAAAGTTAAATGAATGTGTAACTTACTTAAAGATGGGGTTAATAGTATTTCATGTCGAAAAGGTCTGAAGTGAAAAAACAAAACTTTTTTGAAATGAAGTAGAAGTATAGGGGTTAGAGTTGTCATTTATGAAACTTGAGAGTACATGAGCTAAAACTGCCAAACTTAAAAGTTGGCGGGGCCACTTGGTTAGTGAAAAACTCTACCAACCATGGTATTTAAGATATTATACAATTGTCAATTTTGTTACTGACACTGGCTTCGGTGTAATTTGTCACAGTAGTAGTAGTGGTGCAAAAAGTAATACTGGTATTAATGTTAGGACGGTATCAATTTTGTTCGTGCCACATAAGTTGACACATAAGCAAAAAGCTTTTTGGATTAGCTTGAAAGTTGGGACTGGCTGGGGAAATTTCTTAAGTTTGGATTAATTGTCGGCTAGTTCATCAAAGTATGGATTATTAAAATCCAATATCTATACTTAAAATGTTAACACTTTAACCCCTCCCACAGTCTCATGTTTAATATATTTAAAAATTTAACTTAGTAAATGTAAAGTAAAATAATTAGATCCGGCTTACGAGCTCAAAAGCCGAGCCAGACTGAGCTTAGGCTCGACTCATTTACCAATCTTATTTCAGATGAGCCATATAGTTTTCTAAAATCCCATACTTTTGTGTATGAATTAGGGTGTTTTTCTAGTTGTTCTTATGTGTTTGATGGTGAAAAAATATTGAACCAGATGAATTACTTTGATTGAATTAAAAGTTATGGACTTTTATGATTTGCTTTTGAGTAGATACAAAATGGGTGTTAACTATCTTATAAGATTGCTAAGGTGCTGTTTGTTTTTGAAGAGGTAAAATGTATGCAGTCTGCGGATCACATCTGCAGACATCTACAGGAGAAGAGGTGGACCAAATGTCTGCAGTCTGCGAGAAGAAGACTGTTTGTTTGTTAACGTCAGCAGTGTAACCCAAAAACCATAATCCACCATATCCGAGACCCTCCACCGTGAACCAACACAGCCCTCCAGTAAATCATCAATAACAACAACCGACTGCTCACCATAACCGACAAAAGTTGAAGACTCACCCACCACAATCATCATCAACACAACCCACCACACTTTCCTTCTTTAAGATCTTGTCTCGTCTATCTGCCTGGTTATTAATGAGGAGCTTTTGCAGGGTCTTCAACTTTTTTGTTCAACATTTAAACATACATATCCAAGTGCTTTGATGCTACAAAACCTTTACATTTATTGATATAGATACATGATCACACAAGGTTTGATATTAGCTTTCTTTCAAGCATTTCATCGAACACTTTGTGTGCAACCATTTCACAACTAGCTTATCTTAAACTTTTGGATTACATGACTTTCCATAACCTTGGTTACACACAAATAAGGGTTGATTTCACCACCAAACATGTTTATGCATCATAGTACCAACTACTAGTGCACAATTTGCATCATATTAGTATAGTTCATGTCTAGAATTAAAACCCACCTCATATGTTTATTCAAGAATCAATCAAAGCAACATATAGCTAGAACTAAGCCATTCTCATAATGTTTCTACACATAATTAAGGCTCATAATCATGTTAGAACACTTAGACATCATCAATTTCGTGTTTTGACAAGAACCTTAAATCATCATCTTCCACATACCATTGTTTTTGATGCAATAAAGGGTTCTAGAGTTACCTTGCAGGTTGTAGAACATTAGTTGAGCACAAAATCCATCATGCAATGGAGAGAATTCATCAATTAGGCTTGGAAAGGGGTTGATTTGAGCAAGAGGAGAAAAGGGGGTGTGGGTGTGTGTGTTCTCCTGATGCATGTGTGAGTTTGTGTGTGTTTACACACCTAACCTCCACTTAACCCCTTTTCTTAACCATCTTTGTGCAATTGATAGTTTTGCCCCTTTTACTTGCATAGTTCTTGTAAACCATTTGTGACTAGCCAAGTTAGTCCTTAAATGGTACCTTTACACATAAACTAATTAAGTGCTTCACGAAACGACTTATTGATAACTAGGTCGTGTTTCGTTAATTAGTTCATCTCTGCATGATTAGTTATTAGTTGTGTTTATGAGATTTGGGGCGTTACAGTTTCCTTTGTTTTTGTACAAAACCAGACAACACCCGTTGTCAATATTTTCCCCAAAATCAAACCCACAACAAGACAAGCAATCCTATTTATCCACAATCTAAACATTGAGACACAAACTATCCGTTTCGTCACTTTACATACATACATACATACATACATACATGCATGCATGCATGCATGCATGCATGCATGCATGCATACACACACACACATATACATACATACATACATACATACATACATACATACATACATACATACATACATACATACATACATGCATGCATACATTCCGTAACCACCACCTAAAACTAACAACCAATACACCGTAACCACCCTACCATCGCCAACTAGACCCGTGACTAGGGAACCACCGGTGTCCTCCATAACCACCAAAAACCACCATAAAAAACTTAACACGACCCCAACCCGTCGAACCCCTCAACAACCACACGAAACCACCCCAAAACCAACCTTCATCGTCGCCTTTTACCTTGGATAGCCCCCCCCCCCCCCCCCACCTAGAGGATCTACAGCCACGATCAAAAGGTGGTCGTGGCCGGATGCACTAGAGAGAGGCGAAGAGAGAGAAAGAGAGAGATAGAGAGATTGGAAGAGAGAGAGTAGAGAGAGAAATTAGGGTTTTTAGTTGCTGGTGGCTACACATAATGGGGAGAGAAGGGGAAAAGGGCTTTTGTGCCTAGGGTTTGGGTACGTGGGTTGGGTGTACACACGTATCAAACCCATTTTATCGTATTGCGCCTCGGTTAAATTTAGGTTCATTAATTAGTCAGAAAAATTAGTTGGTTAAGTTTGAAATTAAAAACACAACTAAATCGTGCAATTAAAGTATTTTAATCATAATCTGGCGCATTAATTCAGAACACACATTTAAATCGCGTTAACAAATAACATTATTGACAGTAAATTATTATTTTGAAAGTATGATTACGGTTAAAACCACACATTCCGGCGTCCTATTCCCACGTCAGTTCCTTTTCACGTTTCCAAATGCTGTGTATTTGGCCATTTCTCGTACCGATTTCACGTAAAAATGACCCACTTTAATATGTAAATAAGATATATCTATAACGTTAACACCATTCTTTTGTAAATTAGCTGGTTTAAGACTAAACGCTTGTGTATTGGCGGTTATAACATTTGGATTGATTTTGAACTTGAAAACGGCCGCATAAAAAATAACCGTTCGTCTAACCTTTATCTATACTATATTATAATGCATGAGGCAGGGACTTCTTAAAACTTAAGTAATACAAATATAATTGCTTAAGGTACAACACTTAATGCATATATTATTTAAATTTTAGGGGCAAATTAGTCTTTTAGTAGCTTAAGGATTTATAGGAGGTTAGGTTGAGAACCGTTCCTTTTCCCTTTAATTTCGCCCCAGCCCACAGCTATGCTAGCCTTTTATATCAGATCCATCAACTAAAGTTTGAGATCTAGAAATGCATAACTGTGATGCTTATTATCTTGGTACTGGGAAGCAGTTTGTTGCTGAAGAAACCTTGAATCAGAAGTTTGATTCATTGTAATAGCAGGTCTCAAACCTCAAATTGCCATCTCCAAAGGTACTAATTTTTTGTTTTAGATCTGTTTATGTTCCAGAATCGTATGTTTAGTTTTTTCCTATTCCCTTTTCTCTTAATTCATATTTCCATTGAGTTTTATCGTCTTTAGATCCTTCATTTCTGCTCAACGACACTCTATCTCCAGGTTTGGGGATATCTATTTCTTCTTGGGTTGTTATTGAATTCTTTCTGGTTTGCAATAGCTGATATATAAATTTGGGTTTTTGATGATTTTTTTTTTGTGTTTTTAAATCGGGCTTATAGTGGAATAAACTTATAAACAATTTCTTCTTGCTTGCATTGAAGATCTAACTTGAACACATGATCAAGCTCAAAAGAATAGCTTTGTAGGTTCTTGATAATATTAATTTGAATTTCATATATGATTCAAGTTGTACAACAACACATGCTTATAATATAAATTCACAGTCTTGCAGGTAAGGAGATAGTTGCTGTGGATAGCCCCTTTGGACGTTTGGGTCTGATTATATGTTATGATTTAACATGAGGTTAAAACAATTCTCACTCTGTATAGCTTTTAGCCAGTGCTGGAAAAACATATATTTAATTTCAGGTTCATGATCTTGGATTGATACTTCGTTTGGTTGTTTCATGGGCTCATGGCACCTGAAGGGTGTTACAATATGTGAACTCTCTAAGCAAGAATTTGATGTTGGCTTGCAATCTCTTGGGTACTTATAACTTTGAAAACACCTTTTTCTTATTGGATCTGGAAATGATATGTCATAGGTTCATTTTTGTAATATGTGTGGCAAGATATGTCATTGGAGTATTTTTGGGAGCGATTACCATTTATGTTCTTTGAACTAATGAAACCTATATGTGTGTGTCTTAATGTGCAGGTTTACATTTTAGTGTATGATTCAAGGGTCAGAAGTCCCTGGCATGGTATGCAGCTACTGGAACGCGGGATGCTTTATATGCCCTATTGGGTACGTCTGGTTGCTGCTTCATTTTTTTGCTAAATGTTGGGTGATCGGGTCATCGTTACTAAACACATTTTTTTACCAGCAAAACAAAGCAATATATTCCACAACAAAATCTTAGCAAGGGGCTAAGCACCCGCTTACAACCATAAAACCAATTAACATAAACATATTAGCCCCACAAAACCATTTCCACACTGTTAATAGCATTATTGCATACACCATCTCCTTTTGTCTCTTGGGCATATCCAACACTATACCAAATTCCAATAGCTACTTTAAAGTGTCAAAATTAGGAGGGGTGAACTTTAAGCCACCCCACTGACCTGGCTAGAATACACTTGACTAGAAGATTATCTAATGTTTCTGAATGAATCCCACATATTGGGCATCCCCCTTCTTCCAAAACCACTCCCTACTAAATACATTTATCTAATTTCCATTTAGAATACGGAAATTTTGCATTTAAATGGAGACATTAGATTACTACTATGTTGAATTTAATTGGCTTAAGTGTTACTAATTTATATGTTGAGAAACATGGATCCGTATTTGATGTTGTAATGAATGAAGATGTCTCAAATGATGAATTCGATAATTTTTATTGTTGTTAGTTAAGTTTTAAGTTTTCTTTTTTGTGGTTTTTTTTTGTGTTCCTTGTTCGGTTCAAAACCGAGATGATGCCTCATAGGAATGAAGTGCAGGGAGGCCCAGTGGTAACTTTCAACACGTGTTCATAGATCGGAAAGGAAGATGTTGGGTTAGAGGGCCTGATTATTCAGAATGTGTTGTGGTTTTAAGAAAAAGAAGAAACAGTCGCAAAAATGTGAGTTTGTTATCATTGCGGCAAAGGGAAGTGGGAAGTTAAAGAAGCTTGTTTAGTTTGTGAGGAAAAATATTGTAGTAATTGTGCTCCAAGAACAATGGGATCAATGCTTGGGGGTTGAAAGTGTGTTACGTCACGGTGAGGCGATCGATGTGTCGAACGTCTTATTTGGGAAAAAATTCAAGGTTTTTATCTCATTTGCTTAGTAATTTGGAAGTCAAACGGATAATGAAAGCAGAAAACAAATGCTATGCGAATCAACTTCAGCCTCAGCAGCTATTTGTGACTGGCTATGCACTCAAACCTCAGTACAAACATCTAGGATTTAGTGTTGATCTAGGATTTAGTGTAACCTCATGGATAGAGTCTATTATGTATACATGGTAGGTTATATGAAATACTGACATCAAATGTTTATTATGTTTGTTGCATTGGTTTTGTAATATTATCAGGTAAAGTTTTATAAAGCCAACTGATACTGCAACCTATGTAATATCATCACCTGTTTGTTTTATTCTTTTTGTAGGAACAACAAAATATAAGAAAAGAGTGGCCATACAATTTCTTCATCGTTGAATATCTGGTAAAGAAAATCATATCCAAAAGCTTTATATTATTACACCTTTGTTCATTGATCATAAATATTTAAGGTTCATTGATCCAAACTTTTAGGTTAAATATAGTAGTGTTAAGTGTCCTGCTGAAAAAAATAATATTTTGCTGTGGCTGGTTTGCCCCCTAAGAAGCCACTGCATACATTTTAATCCAAATTCAACCACAAAGGTTGAGTAATATATTGAAACAAAATTAAAAGAGTTAATAATTATCAATGATTTAAACTAGATATTAGAAGAAAATTACTAAACAAAATGAAAGTTAAGAAGAAATAGGATGCAAGATCATAACGTTATCTCATAAATGAGGTATCTAAGATGTGTAAGACGTATGACTAATACTGATGTCATCAGGGCCGTCTCTGAGAATTCAGGTGCCTGGGCCGAGCAACGAAAAATGTGCCTCTTACCCTTAAGCCTTAGCGAAATAAATAATGTAAACTATTTTCTTTAAACGACGATTAAAGTATTACAATGAGTTAATGACATACCGTAATAAGCGAATAGGTAACCGATGATGAGTGAAGCTCTCTTTAACATTCTTTCTAATGCAAATCTTTTGAATTGGGTTGGGGGAAAATTTTGTTCCCTTATGTACGTTGTCGGTTTCTTCTATTCTATTTGCTCTTTTTTTTTTTAATTTAGTTAAATTAAATGGGTAGTGTGCTTTTAAAGTTGTTATGGTTACTATTATTTGGATTATTTTATAATTTAAAAGATGTGTTTAATAGGCTAAAGTTTAAATGTTTAAAGATGTGTTTAAAAAAACATATATATAGGATATTTTTTTTAAATGTGCCCCGATATTTTCGAACCCTGGCCGTTGGCCTCCCCAACCCACCCAAGAGTCGGCCCTGGATGTCATCACAAATTCACAATGCAAGTAATTGACAGGCGGATTTTCATTGTTATATTACTATGTTTATGACTAATATTAGGGCTGTAATCGAGTCGAGTCAAGACGTGCCAGGCTAAGCTCGAGCTCGAACTTAAACGAGCCAGCTTGGCTCGGCTCGTTTATTTTATCGAGCCGAATAGTCGAGCTCAAGCTCGGCTTGTAAAAAGTTCGAGCTGAATCGAGTCGGCTCGTTAATTTTTTATAATTATTTTTAACAAATGTTAACATAAAAAAACAGAAATTACACACACATATATGTGTATTATTTTTAGTTTCTTAAGATTTTAAAGACCAAAAGGCATATTAAAATTATTTTATGTATAATCTTTGTTTTTTCCCCAATATTTATGTATGTTATTGTTTAATTGAAACATAAAACGTAAACAATTAAACCCTCTCCCGCATATATTTACTGTAAATACATATAAAATTAATATATATAAAGTAACATAATTCGAGCTAGCTTACGACGCCAAGCATAGCTTGAGCTCTTCACAAATCGAGCCGAGCCGAGTTGGCTCGTTTACAACCGACCTTTTTCGAGCCGAGCTTTTTCGAACGAGCCACAAGCTCCGAACTTTTTTAACACCCCTAATTGTTTTTACCTTATTCATGTGTTTTTGTTATTTAATTCGGATTTGTAAGAGAAAGATAGACCACACCAATGCAATAAATAAGAAAACTAACAGATTTACTCTATAATATATCACAAAATGATTGATAAACTAACATAAATGAGTATTGCGTTGTAAATTGTCGACCCCGCCGCATCGCGCGGGTTTCCTACTAGTTATCTATACATATAATAAACCAAAGGCCATTTTAATGACATGACACTTAAAGAGGACATTCTCCCCCATTGAGTGTACCATGTGTCTTCCCATGTGGCAAGGCTTTATTTTAGGAAAATAATAATTTAAAAACAAAATTAGATTTTTCTCTCTAATGTTTCCCCCCATAACTTTTAAACGTTAATATCTTTTATATACGAATTTTTTTAAACAAAAAAATTACACCAAATTAACGAGCGTTTTATTATCTTTTCAACGAGTACCATAGTGCTATATAAAAGACGGAGAAAAAACAACTATTTTATTTACAACATGTATTAGCATTGGAGTTATACATTGTTTTACGTTAGGTTTTAATATTAGAGTTATACATTGTTTAAAGTTATGCACTAATATTGAAGATACATTGTTAATTGTTTTAGGTTAAGTGCTACATGAAGCTTTTCTTGTATGTAACTGTAAAGCGAATCATTCTATTTCATATGTAAATTGATATGTTATATTAGATTTTTCAACCCGGGACGTTCCCGGGTATAATCTAGTTTATATATATATAAAATTTTACTTGGAGTATTTGTATAACCATCTTATCATTTTAGTGTCTTAATACAAATTAATGCTTTAAAAAAAAAAAAAAAATTTGGCCCATAATGCAAATCCGAACCATTAAACCACCAAAATGGCCCATCCAGCTGAGCCAACCCACCCAACCTACCGGCTTGGTTGTCATTTCCTAAAACCATAGCTAATGGTTCAACCCAAAAAATTTTCTTCAAAACCGACTGAACCAGATAGAAGACCCCTACTTAAAATAAATACAATGTACAACTTTCATTCCAACTGCACAATGTTTGGTCTTTGTTTTTGTACATGGATTTCTACACTCTAACTGCATACTCAAATCATTGAAACTAGTTACACTATGTATAATAACTCCGTCTGTATACAATATTGCAGGAGTTACTACACCAGCAATCTGATCTTCATCAGACCCACAAATATAGAAACCCTCCAGCCGCTAAGCCTTCGGCCTTTAGCTGCAAGTAAAAAAAAAAAGAATACAAGATTACCTGCTTTTTATGCGTAAAATGAGCTTGACATATAAGATTAAGTGAATATGACCCGTAGTGTATGTGTTCAGTACTTGGATTTGGATCTAAACTTGTGTACTTAATGGCACCAAAGGCGCGCCTGGGCAAGGAGCAACAAAACCGCCTTAGCAGGACGCAAAGGCACACTAAACCGGAAAAAAACCTGGCCTGAACCGGCCAAAAGTAGTTTTGAATGCTATGAACCAGCCAAAAACAAGTCTAACAAGCGAAAAACAGTCTAAACCAGCTGAAAACAAGGCTAAAATAGCTAAAATGGTCTGGACCGACATGCACCTTTCAAGCGCCTAAGCGATAGGCTCACCCTTTGCACCCTTAGCCTTTAACCACCTAAGTCCAAAGTCCAAACCCGACAAACCAGGTCACTAAAATAAGAATTATAAAGGGGCTTGAATCGTAAGAGGCCATATGAACGTTGTATGCAAATCAAGCTCTAAAGAGTTAGTATGTTCATCAAAATCTTTTTTTTTATGATACAAAACAAGATTTTGATTAGTATAATCAAGAACAACAACCGTACCCAGTAAATCCCACAGAGAGCAAGCTACTGTTAGGGTCTGGGGAGGGTGGGATGTAGGCAAACCTTACCTCTATCCATAGGGATAGAGAGGCTGCTTTCAAAGAGACCCCAGCTCCAAAACAAAAAAGAAGACGGCACAACAACAAACTATATAGCAAGAAACTACTAGTACACAAGACAAATAAAGGAAGTTGAGGAAAGTAAATAATATATCTAAGCACTTTGACATTATAAAAGAACGACACACCTATGTTCGAATATGCAATCACATGTCATTTCAACATAAAGTGGAGGAGAATACGCACAAAACAAAACTAAAGACCCCCTACAACTAAAAAGCTTTAACTTTAATCCTACTTCTCCACAAACTCCTATCATGGATCATGTCCTTAGAGAGGTGCAACTCAAGCAAATCACGTAAGAAAAAAAGTGAAGATTTGAAACAACCCCATGTAAGAAAAAAAAGGGAAGATTTAACACAGATTGTTGTTGTTTTATAAACAAAATTCACAAATTTAACCCAACTAGAACACAAAAAGATTCAAACATTGGTACAAAGACAGAATTTGGCTAAACAAAAGACAATCTTAACCTTGTCCACAAAATTGTTGTTTTGAAAACAGAATCATAAATTCTGACAAAGAAGAAAAAGAAAGATTCAAACTTTGATATAAATACAAGATTTTGATGAACACAATCAAGAACACAAATTATATATGATTATTTTCGAGAAAATATGAACATTTAAAGAACAGAAAATATGAACATTTAAAGAACCACATGATTAAAAAAAAAAAACAAACAAACAAGAGTTAACACAAATTGTTGTTTGATGAACAAAATTCACATTTTATAAAGAACCCCATGATTAGAAACAAACAAACAAACAAGATTCACTACAAATTGTTGTCTGATAAACAAAATTCACAAATCTAACCCAACTACAACAGAAAAGGATCCAAACTTTAATCAAATCTTTCTTATAAAAACACTCCAAAAACAAAAAAAAAATCATAAGTGAAAAAAAAAAGGTAATCTTACACTTGACCATCAACCACTCCTTGCTCATAAAAATTAAACAAGATTTACTCAAATTGTTTTTAATTAACAAAATTGAAAATTCATAAACTTACCCGCTAGAAAAAAAAAAAAAAAAATCAAACTTGGATACAAAATAAAATCTCGATGAACATACCAAGACAACTCCAACCCCATTTAAAAGAAAACAAATTCCCAAATTTCAACACAAATTGCTCTTTAATAAACAAAATTCACATGAAAATTCAATCTTTAACACAAAGCCAACATTTTCACAACCAAAAACAAATCCCAACCATGTTGTTGATCAACATAATTCACAAATCTAACCCAAATATAACACAAAAACATCCAAACTTTAATCCCAAGATACCATCGTACTCATAAAAAAAACTTTATAAAAAAAAGCTCATAAAGAAAAAAGAAGAAGACAATCTTACCCTTGTCCATCAACCCCTCCTTGCTCACAAAAATTAACTTGGATACAAAAATGAAATCTGAACATAACCAATGACAAATCCATTTAAAAGAAACAAATTCCCAAGATTGAACGAAAATTATTGTTTGATAAACAAAATTCATAATAAGACTCATACTTTAACACAAAGACAACATTTTCACAACCAAAAACAAATCCTATATTCAACATACTTCACAAATCTAAGTACCCAACAATATCACAAAAACATCCAAACTTTAATCCCAAGACACCATCTTTCACATAAAAAAGACTCCAAAAACAAAAAACGCAGAGAAAAAAAAAAACACAATCTTACCCTTGTTTTTTATTAACAAAATTCACAAATCTAACCCAACTAGAACATAAAAAGATTACTTTCACAACCAAAAACAAATCCTACCCTTGTTTTTCTATCCAAACTTTACCACAAAGACATCTTTCTCATAAAAATTCCAAAACAAAAAACTCATAATAGCAAAAAAAATATAAAAACAAGACAATCTTACCCTTGTCCATCAACCCCTCCTTGCCCACCACTCCCATACGACGCCCCATCATCCCCTTGCCACACCGACTGCCACGCCTGGGATGGCGCCCCATACATCCCTGTGGGGTCCACCACCGGCCTCCCTACAGCCGGTGGATAATAATATCCCACCCCACCCCCTACCCCTACTCCTACCCCACCCCCAACCACCCCATCATCCTTAACTACCTCATCTCTAGGCACAATATCCACAAGAAAGTCAAATATATCTGTCCTTGTAATAGCAGCAGCAATGTCATTCTTTTGCAATGTTCTACGTTTGTTTTCCTCTGCATGGAGCCATGAACGTATGGTGAGTTCAAGGATGAACAGTTCACATGCTTTTGCAAATAGTATTGGAGCTTCTGCTGAGATCATGCGGACGTCCTCATCTGCTTTCATTATTTTCTTGATCCTGGCTAATGGGAGTTGATGGTTCTTGAAGTCATTGACTTGTTCTATCTCTTGACGTTGGTAATTCCAAAACATTTGGAGTTGTTGGTGTTGTTGTTGGAGGAGGTGTTGGTATGGGGGGTGGGGTGGGAAGGGGGTGGGGTGGGGTGGTGGTGGGGTGGTGGTTGAAGGTGGTTGGTTGTTGTTGTTGTTGTTGTTGTTGTTAATGTTGTTGTTGTTGTTTAGGTTTGGTTCCATGTTTTCTCTCTCTCTCTTGATTGATCATGTGATATGTTTCGATCTTCTCTCTCTAGAATTAATATTAATATTAGAAATGGGAAATGAAGGATAAGGGGTGGTTTGGAAAGAGAAGAGGAGGATAAGGTGGAGAGGGTGTAGTGATTGGGATGGATGTGTTGCTATTGGATAGCATGGGGTTGAGGTTGATTGGCTTATCCTACGCATCATCTTAGGGATATTATTGTAACTTTATATTTTGGGTGTTCAATTTGGTTTGGGAGTTAGTCATAGGGATGGTAATGGGTGGGTAATTAGAATCATTTGCATTTTTGGGGGGTTTATTGAATTTCAAATTATAATTGGGTGGTTGAATGGGATATTTGTGAAAATGGTAATGCCTCTAAACGAATCAGCGGCATCACCCCTAAGAATGTAGCCAATCATTGGAAGTCTGAGATGTGTAAGACATTGTTCTTTGAAGCCGCTGATTGGAACGAAGGCATCATTGATGCCGCTGATTGGAACAAAGGCATGCATGATGCCGCTGAATGGAACCAAGGCATCCATCTTGAAGCCGCCGAATGAAATGGATGCATGGATTGATTTTTCCTTATCATGATTTTGAAGTATTTATTCTTTTCTAACTCAAATAAAGATTAGTTTTATAAATTTTAAACTAATCTCACGGGCTGTTCTTAATTAATTAATATGCATAATAAAGCTTGCCAAGTATTGTTTTTTCTTACATAAAAGTTTGTTAAGGTATATTTATTTATGTTATATGTTCCAATCATTGATTCTGAAGTACTTGTTCTTTCCCTTATTCAGTGTTAAGTTGAAGTCTTTATTCATTCATAGGCTCATTAAGGAATACTTGTGTTAAAAATCGTAATACATTGACACAAACATAAAATAACAGTAGTGTCATGTCGATTCCTCATGAATGTAATTCATAGTATCACCCATTGCCCACAGCATTACAAAAATAGTAGAAGTGGTACTGTTTTTGCGACGGCAAAAAACTATCGGCGGAGCAAGTTTACCTATGAATTATTATTAAGGATGAATGTATAAAAAAACGGCTTCAAGATGGATGCCTTGGTTCCATTCAGCGGCATCATGCATGCCTTGGTTCCAATCAGCGGCATCAATGATGCCTTCGTTCCAATCAGCGGCTTCAAATCAATGCCTCAATCTCGATTAGCGGCTTCAAAGAACAATGTCTTACACATCTCAGACTTCCAATGATTGGCTACATTCTTAGGGGTGATGCCGCTGATTCGTTTAGAGGCATTACCATTTTCACAAATATCCCATTCAACCACCCAATTATAATTTGAAATTCAATAAACCCCCCAAAAATGCAAATGATTCGGGTAATTACTAGTGCGAGATGGGTATTGATAATTTTAGTTTTATACCCGTTTATAAAATCGTGTTCCTTATCCAGGTTAGTACCCATCGAATATTAAGTATACTCGTTAGTTTGTTGAAAAATTTCTGTTGGGATTTACGGATACATTTTTTTTCTTATCGTTTTAGTTTTTATATAATCCATATTTTTTAACAAACACAACAAATTAAGTGTGATAAAGTAGAGAGAGGCTATTGTACAAAGCCTCCTTAAAATACAAAGTGTAAGAAGCCATCCACCATCCATCTGTGTTTTAATCAAGATCATCGTACATTAATTACAATCGCGTGTTTTTAATGGCAGTTAACAAGAGGAGGGCAAATTAGACAAATTGCCACTATAATAATTTGAATTTTGTTAATAATAGCGCCCAAATCATCTCATTTATGGACGGTTACATAATCAAACACTATAATCGTGGAATTCACACACATAAAATACACACAAAATCAATCTCTCTGTAACAAAAAAAAAAAAAAAAAAACAGAGCATTCCATCAACGAAGAAATAACAATCGATCAATGCAGGATTATGGCTCCAAAACGCAAATCAAGTAAGTAACTGTTCATATTGTTATTTTCATTTTGATCGTATGCGAAAATAAATTAAACAATTGTGCCAGTTAATTCTAAAACCCTAAAAAACGAACCAGGTGAAGGAAGAGAACGAAGAAGCAAACTGAATCATGATAGGCCTTCGAAGGGAACTAATACAGGTATGGTTTAGATCTGTTTTATGAAATTAGTAAAGGCGTTTTTGATGTTTTGAATGATGAACATCACAATTTAATGATTTTTTTTGATGAAATTAGTAAATGCGCTTTAGATGTTTTGATGAAAGTTGTAAAGGTGTTTTAATGATTCTAATGATTAATAAGAATATGTAAGTGCGTTTGTGGTAAATAATAAAGGCGTTTTATTGATTTTAATGATGAATGAGATGATTTGTTTATAATAAATTTGTTTATAAAAATCAGTGTAAAATATAGTAAAACACATGCATAATGAGTAAAACGCATGTTATGTTTTCTGCAGGTTTGGATGAAAAAAATGGACAAAAACATTAAGAAGTATCTACATATACCGGAGGAAATGGATGAAATGGTTTGCTCATCAAAAGTTAGGCCATCAGTGGTTTGCTCATCAGGAAAAAGTAAAACGCATGTGTATCAATGTTCAAAAAAAGTAAAACGCATTTGTAAACCCATAAAACGCATGTGTATCTATGTTCATCAGTAGTTTGCTCATCAGAAGTTAGGCCATCAGTGGTTTGATTCAGCAGTAGTTATTAACTTCTTCTTCAGTAGTTACAAACACTTCATCAGAAGTTATCAATCAACAGTAATCAGTAGTTTCATTAATCAGATAAAATGCAATTGTTAATACTTAAAACGCATGTATTTATTTTTTGACAATGTGTAAATGTCGAAGATGCTACATCAAACATGCTTGATGAGGATGTTGCTGGGGACAATGTTATTGATGAAATTGTTGGAGACAATACATCAAATAGGGTTGACGAGAATGTTGCAGGGGATACATCAAGGTTGGTAAAGATGATGGAAAATGCTTACACGAAGGTGCTAAAGCGAGTAGATAATATGAGCTGAAAGTTTTAAGATTGATAAGTTTGTTAATTTTGCATCTTTACATTGTTGAATGTTATAGTGTTAGACCTGAATGTCTCTTTTGGTATTAAAAATGCATGTTTCATTTGATGTTTTGTATGAATCATATTAAAACGCATTCAATAAATACTAAAACGCATTTGATATATGGAAATATATTTAACTGGTGATATAAAACCAATACATAAAACACATTTAATATCACTTAAAACGCACGTACATTATTATTCATGCCACATTTTTACATCATGAAAGACAAACAACACAAACATTACTTAAAACAAAATGATAATAAAGTAGCATAGAACATAGACATCAAAGACATTATGAAGGCTAGAAGGTTTAAAGTGATTTGAGAAACTTAATCTTCATTTCCATGGAGCACCTTAAAAGAGCTATGGATTTAGTAAGCTCTTCAACAAGATTCATATCTCTTTGTTTTGGATCAATCATGAACATCAATGCCAATTCATGAAGACTAGAATCTGGCATCGTCTTGAGAATGTTACAAACTTAATCTTTTCTAGAAATGCCTTCATGGACATTGTTCAAATCATTCATCAAAACACTCTCCGAAGAATGATCCTTGATGATTTGTTCCTCAATCCTCTTAATAATGTTTGACTCTGTCAAAACACATTGACATTGACATCTAACAGAAATAACAACATAAAACATCTGCCCCATTACAAACACTGTTACATTGGAAACTCTTTTTACTAAACCTCTGATTTGTAAACTACTGATGTGTAACAAATGAAGGAATAAACTCTGATTGCTTGAATCATATGTTGGATCCTAAGTGCTGTTGACTCCAACAGACCTTTGTTACATTGAAAACTCTGATGACTAAACCTCTGATTTATAACTGAATGTTTCATTTGATGTTTTGTATGAAGAATATTAACACACATTCATATAAAAACTAAAACGCATTTAATATATGGACATCTATTTAACTGGTGATATAAAACCAACACATAACACGCATTTAAATATTTTGTTAAAAATTTATTTAACAAAATATCAAAACGCACTTTAAAATATCATAAAACGCATTTGACCATTATCAATTACCTAAAAACCACCTGTTACCTCAAAACGCATGTTACATATCATAAAACGCATTTGACCATTATCAATTACCTAAAAACCACCAGTTACCTCAAAAAGCATGTTACACATCATAAACGCATTTGCTTATTATCATATACATAAAACAACAAAATTACCTTGCATCCTTCTGTGTTCAACCATGAAATCAAACCTCTCGCCACCATGTTCATCAGTGTTATTAAACATCTTCCTGTATAATATCTACATTCAAAATTAAACACTTATCGATCAACCTCTGTTCATCTCTAACTTTTGTGATCTGCAAAAAAATACATCAAAACAGTAAAAACTAACCTTCAAAATGTAGATTATGAGCATCGACGACATCATCTTCTTCTCCGATTATGATTTCAGGTTCGTTGTTTAGGTCTGATAAACAATTAAAAGTAAAAATAAGATTACGATTATGTGAAATTAAAAAAACAGAGTAACGTACCAAACATGATGATCAACTCTGCAATTGAGTATGATTTTGGTGAAAATTTTGATCGAGTGATGCAACGTGAATATAGTTTTTGAATAAGGTAAGAATTGATGATGAAGATCGTGAAATCAGTTATAAAAATTTGAATTCTAATTGAACGATAAAACAGGGATTGTGAAAATTATGAACGTGATTAATTGATGGATGCAAATGTCTATAATACCCCTCTCATAATTGAAAATACAAAAGTGGCAGCGACTACGCGGAGAATACCGGGAATCTCCCGCGGTCCGCGACACATGGTGGAGATTGCACACGGTAGATGTGGTCGGTGGCCGGCTCCGTACGTTAGAGTGAAGCAGCTATTCATTTCGTGGTCGTTAAATATATAGATAATAAACGAACAAAAACCGAACCCGTGCGAAATCTGGTAAAAAACGCATTATGTCGGGGGCAAAAATGGGAAAAAAAACTTAATAAAAAAGTTGGTGACCAAAACGGGTAAAAAAAATCTTAAACAAAAAGTAAAAAAAACATTGTGTGGCCAAAATGAGGGGAAAAAAACTTAAAAAAAAATTAGTGGTCAAAATGAGAAAAAAAAAGTTAACAAAACGTGTGAAATTGGGTAAAAAAACACATTATGTCGGGGCCAAAACGGGAAAAAAAACTTTATAAGAAAGTTGGTGGCCAAAACGGGGTAAAAAAAACTTAAACAAAAAGCAAAAAAAAACATTGTGTGGCCAAAATGAGGGAAAAAAAACTTAACAAAAACTTTCGTGGTAAAAATGAGAAAAAAAAAGTTAACAAAAAGAGAAAAGGGCCAAAATGGAAAAAACAACTTAATAAAAAAGTTGGTGGCCAAAACGAGAAAAAAAAACTTAAACAAAAAGTAAAACTTAATAAAAAAATTGGTGGCCAAGACGGGAAAAAAAAACTTAAACAAAAAGTAAAAAAACTTTGTGTGGTCAAAATGAGAGAAAAATACTTAACAAAAAAAATTGGTGTTCAAAATGAGAAAAAAAAGTTAACAAAAAAAAAACAAAAAAAAAAATGTGGCAAAAATCAAATAAGTGAAAGTTACCTATTTAAATGCTAAGGTTTATTATTATTATTATGTAATTTTGATGATAATATAAACCTCAAATATAAAGTCATACTTTGTAGAATATAAAATATATTCTTAACGGTAAAAGTTACTTTCCCCAAACTCGTATATTTACAAATAACACATATGTACTTAGGATTGATCTCAAGACCTTTTACTAAAAGATAGAAAGACCATACCTTAAAAAGATATTATTTAACTATGTATTAATTTAAAACAACAATTCACTATTCATCAATAGTGTTTTCATTTTTTTTATATTTTTTTCCCTTTTCCCACACTTTTATTTATAATATACATGATTTCTTTTATTTAGAAATACAAGTAGTGTAGATGGTAAATGGTTTGTGGTGCATTTCTTATTCCTAATGTCACAAGGTCAATTCCTAGGGGAGGCAATTCATTTTATATTTTTTTTTCATTCTCCCACACATTTATTTATTTATTTGGTGCACTTCTTATTCCTAAGGTCACAAGGTCAATTCCTAGGGGAGGCAATTCATTTTATATTTTTTTTTCATTCTCCCACACATTTATTTATATTTATATTTATAATACATATGATTTGTTGCATTTAGAACCATAAGTAGTGTTGGTGGTGGAGTGGTTTGTGGTGAACTTCTTATTCCCAAGGTCACATGTTTGATATTTAAACATCAATTGTATTAGTGGTGTAGTGGTTTGAGGTCCACTTTGTTAAATGGAAGGTTGCAAGTTCGATTCTCACAAGTTGCATTTTTTTTTTCATTATATTTAATGTGAAGTATAATCTATTTCATATTAAAAAACAATTGGGTTTGGCGGTGTAATGGTATGAGATTCATTTTCTCAATACGAGGTCTTGGGTTCAAGACTATGCGGTCGTGGTTATTATTTTTTTTCAGCAACCTTATTTGACGTTCTTAATCAGTTTTGCGCATACAGTAACCGAGTAAAGAAAAAGTTCAAGATGAAGCAGAAATTACCACGGCGCGCCGCAACGCGCGCGATAGAAATCCTAGTTTGTTATTAAATACATATTTCAATTTGGGGTGTAAACGAGCTGAGCTGAGCCCGAGCCTGACTGGGCTCGAGCTCGGCTCGTCATGGTTTTATGAAGCTCGAGCTCGAGCTCGGCTCGGTTCGAGCCTACAATCTTGAGCTCGAGCTCGGCTCGCTAGCAAAATCAAAAGCTCGAGCTCGATTCGTCTCGGCTTGAAGTGATTTGAGAACAATCTCAAACGAGCTCAAAGCTCGACTCGAGATCGCAAAAGCTCGGCTCGCGAGGGTTATTAAATGGGCCTATGAATAAGGACTTGGGCTTTGGAGATGTGAGCTATAAATTATAAGAAAATTTTCAATAGAAAAGTTTGTTTCTCACTTAATGAAGTAGTAGGAATATGACCTATTACTAGACATGAGTAGAGGTAAAATATATAAAAAAAATCAAGTATATGATTTGGGTATGTATTTTGAGTAAATGAGTATATAATTTTGGGTAATGAACACATTAAAACTAATTAGATACTTGGATACTGCTTCCATTACCTGTTCTAAATGTTTTGAATTTTGGGTTTGTCCATTGTGTTCGGGTTTGAGTTCAATTGTCGTCCCTAGTAAGAGGTTAATTAGATTGTTTTTTTTTTCAATAATAAATTTTGGTTTGGCTAATCAAACTGGATATAAATAGTTTTATGATTTGAATGTTCACGAGCTTGCCTCCCATTACGAGAGTGGGTCACCAGATATCTGTCAAGGGATGTACATGGCATGGACTTTTTTGGGGCCTCATTGGGAATCGACAACCAACTCAGAATGCCAGACTCAACTCGGGGTTAAGCTCAAAACCATATATGAACCAACTTGACTCAACTAAAAATCCACATATTGAGCTGAACTTTGAGTTTGAACATGTCTCATTTACAACTCGAGTAAGTACGTCTAAAAAGATACTATATATCCAAAATAACATGAAGAAGTGCCTTTAAGCTGTTGCTCAAATGGAGATGGACATTCTTACATAATCAACAATCTCTATGGGTTTGTGTTATCAAGGGGATTGATGAAAACATTATCAGGATTGTTGATTGGAATCAACAATCTCTATGGGTTTATAAAGATACTAAGAACCCTAGAATAGGTTGAAACAATGCCTTGATGCTTAAATGGAGATGGAGATTCTTACATAATTAACAATTTATACTAGCTACTCTCTTACCCAGGTTCTCAAGATACCCACACTTAGGCTAGGGGATGCGGTTTGGAGCTGTAAAGCCCCTTTTTTAACTTAGGAATTGTACTTTAAAGCCCATTCAGTCAATTATTTTTATTTCTTTCGACTTAATTTAATCAAATGATTTTATATTAAAAATTGAATTAATAAAAAATCACTATTTAAGAAAGGTAGCCCAACATATTCTCACTCTCTTCAAAAGTTAATATCAGAAACCCTACAGTTAACACACACGCCTCTTTGAGTATCATCAACAAACAACACAACTCTGCCTCTCTCTTTCTAGCTCTATTCTCTTTCTCTACAACTCAACAACAACAAAAAACGATGAAGGGCTGCAAGAATGGTTATGGTGGCGTGTTGTATGGAAATATTAGAAACCCTAAAGTTAACACACATGCCTTTTCGAGTCTCTTCAACAAACAACACAACTTTGCATCTCTCTCCCCCTCTCTCTCTTGCCCTTTCTCTCTCCCTCCCTCTCGCTCTCTCGCTCTCTCCCCCTCTCTCCATCTCCCTCTCCTTCTCTCTCCCTTTCTATCTCTCTCCCTCCCCCCTCTCCCCCATCCCTCTTTCTCCCTCTCTCTCCCTCCCTTTCCCCATCTCTCTCTCTCCCTTTCCCTCTCTCTCTCCTTCTCTCTCCCCCTCTTTATCCCTCTCCCACGTCCTCCCTCTCCATCACCCTCCCTCTCCCCCCCGCGCTCTCCCTCTCCTTCTCTCTCGCTCTCTCTCTCTCTCTCTCCCCTCCCTCTCCTTCCCTTTCTCCCTCTCTCCCTCTCCCCTCTCTCTCAAAAGGAACAAAAATGATGAAGGGCTGCAAGAACGGTGGTAGTGGCATGTTGTGTGGAAATGTGGGAAGTGGTCGGAGAGGGTGTTGGTCGTAGGAGTTAGGGTATTGAAAAAATATATTTTTTTATAGGTGGAACGTGGTCAGAGAGGGTGTAGCACAGGGCGTTACTCCACAACGCACAACCTTATGACTTAAACTTGTTTTTTTTTCTTTCTGTTTTAACCAAAAGTTAAGACTCAGTTTTCAAAATTGTTTTTCCTAATAATAAATTATTTGGCCATAGTGATGAAAATGACATGGATCTTGTTGATATATAGTGTAAAGTAATTGTCAATTTCTAAATATCTAACTTGAATGGTTTTTATAATTTCTATACCATATCTCATACCATTATTTGTTTCAACTATTTGAAAAATAATTCCATCCATCCATCCATATTATAAGAACTAAACAAGTATTTACTTTTCTTTGTGTCACTTACCCTATAAGATCATTCCCATTCAAAACCCAACATTTCAAAAAAAAAAATAGTTTCTCTCTCTTCCATCTACACAATCCAACCCTAACACACATTCAGAACCCAACTCAACCTAAAAATAAAATTTTTAAACGACGGTTTGTAATAAAGTTTATATCAGGATGTTCACAAAAAAAGTTTAAGAAATACAGTGTATTTAGTTTTTTTTAAACTTTAATATTATAAGTTATTTAAGTAATTAAGTTAGTGTGTATGTGTGGGGGGGGGGGGGGGGTTATTTTGGTTGCAACCACGGTTACCAACACAACCGGATTGTGAGGAGGTTACAAACTTTTGAGTTTTTTTTAATATTATTTCCCACTCACGATTCCAAGCTAGATTCACGATACACAGCTAGATTGCCAATGAGAGTAGTCTAACAGTAACAAGTACTTACTTTTCTTTGTGTCTTACTGATACTATGGCTATTATTTACAACTGATTAAAGTCGAATGTACAACATTTTGTCACGCATTTCTCCTCTTTGCTACATGCCATATTCTTACAAGTTTTAACGTATGTGTCCTTCAATCATCCCCCATCCTTGCTTACACACCTCTACTCTCTGACACTGGCTTTTCATTAAGCCTGGAGTGAGAGAAAGGGACTAGAATAATTGTCAGTGCATTCTTAATTTTTTTTATATGAATAATGATGGTTTCTATACCTTAATTTGTTTAATGTTCACGAATTTCATATGTTTGTTTAACGAATAGTCTATAAAGTTTTCTTTCGACTTATTGATGTTTTCTTTATGGATGCAGAATGGTTTGACCCTGGTTGTGGGAATAGTTATAGAACAACATTTTATTGCTAAAATTCGTGGAATACGGATACAGGGTTTATGTCATTGATGCTTTTAAACATGATAAGGGCCTACTGTGTACATGTTGAGTTAACACTATTATTGTTGATGCCATGTTGAATATGGCTGTTTATGATCACAGGGGTTGTTTCATCCAGGATTAAAATTAGAGAGAATTTGGAAGGAAACTGACTTATGATATATTTACAAATGATTTGTTACAACCCTATGTATACTTGATGAATCGGTACGTCTCATGCAACACAACCGTTCAAACTATAACAACTAAATTACTGAAACGGTGTGTCACATTAACCGTTTATTAACTTCCTAAACTTACAATAAACCAAATATTAAATAGTAACATTCTCCCCCTAATTTTGATTTATCTTCTATGCTTTATAGTAGGGTCTTGTTAACAATAACATTGGTCCTTCATCTTCCTCGTGTTAGATTAGATGAGCTTCCTCCTTTTCTTTTAGTTTTGGACATTTATTTTTGTACAGTCAAAGTCCATTGCACTTGCAGCATCTAATGTTGCTTCTCTCATCTTGTGCTTGTTTATCATAGCTTTTCTCAAACCATCTACCTTTACCATGGTGATATCCAGAGTTCCTTTAATTTGTTTTCCATTTTCCACAGTGTTCACATTTGTCTTCTTTAGCTTTTTCCTGAGTGAATAAGAGTTTATTATGAGATTCACCTTCTTCAGTTGGTTTCTTAATACGTTCTTCGTATGCCTTTAACCTCCCGATGGCTTCTTGAAATGGCATAGTTTTAAGATCCGCAAATCGTTCAATTGTAGCAACAATCTGAATGTACTTTTCTGGTACTGAACTGAGTAGTTTCTGGTACTGAACTGAGTAGTTTCCGAACTAATCTTGTGTTATCAATTGTAGATCCAAGGCTGTTGGCTTGTGATACAAGTTTGCTAATTTTGCTGGTAAAATCGTCTAGCGATTCAGAGTCTTTCATTTTTAATGCTTCAAATTCTGAGTCTAGCGTTTGTAATCTCGCTTCCTTGTCTCTGTCTGCACCTATGAATCGTACCTTTAAATCTTCCCAAATGTCTTTAGCATTCATGTGATGAGAAATTTGAAAAATAAGTTCTTCGGGCATAGCTTGATAGAGATAAGCAATAGCCTTGGCATTCTTCTTTGCTTCCACTTCTCCTATCGGTTCGACTGCTTCCCAAATTCCGTAAACGTTAAAAATTGCTCTAATCTTCACTGCCTAAATTGTGTAATTTGTAGAATTCAAAATTGGGCATTGGAAGGTCATTGTCAATCCTTTGACAACTAATCCTTTTTTTAAAATGGCCTACATGTCTTTGGATCACCACTGGATTTGATTAATTCTCTGCTAACTACTATTCATCGATTTCCTCCTAGATCAAATTTCATAACTTTTTTACAAGGAACAGCCGAACAGACCACTTGTTATTCGATCACCACTGGATTTAATCAACTCTTTGCTATACTACTGTTGATTACTTTCTTCCTGGATCGAACCTTCGAACCTGCTGTTCCATAACTTTCAGTTTTCCTTTTGGCCCACAACACTTCTTTTCTTCTAAACAACTTAACTTTTGAATTTTTTTTGTTTGTTTTTTTATATAACAAAACGTTTGATCGATGATTTGTGACTGTTCGTTTTTGTTTTTGACTCGCCGGTGTTTTCTTCTTTTCCGATTTGGTTCTTTGAAGCAGTTATGGGTTATTTCTTTGATCCTTAGAGTTTCGTTTATAATTACTATGTTTTCTGAATTGAAAGATACGTTTTTTATCAACGATTCTTGACTCATTTTGTTTTTGCGTTTTTGATTGTAAAACAGGGCATGAAAATTTTGTTTCATGTTCTTCGATTTGATCATGATTTCGTAACCTTGGGCTCTGATGCCATGTTGATGATCACTGGGTTGTTCCAGGATTGAAATTAGAGAGAATTTGGAATAAAACTAACTTGTGATGTATTTACAAATTATTTGTTACAACCCGATATATACTTGATGAATCGGTGCGTCTCAAGCAACACAACCTTTCAAACTATAATAACTAAATAACTGAAACGGTGTGTCAAATTAACCGTTTATTAACTACCTAAATTTATGATAAATCAAATATTAAATACTAACAATGGCCAACGAGCTTTAGCAAGATTTAAGCTTTGCCATTCTAAAGGACAGTGAGTGCTAGGCAAGACCAGTGGTAGATACAAGAATATTTTTTATGGTGGGCACAAATTGGTTTGGTAAAAGAAGGCGAGTCAAAACAAGTCGAGTAAAACCAATTCATACTTATTTACTTAATAATATGATAAATTTAAAAACATTTGGAAACCAAAAAAAAACTTATAAATCAATTTGACTAATCTTGTTATAAAACACATCACCAATGTTTTAAAACCAGAGTAGACATCATACCAGAGACATTACTGGTCCATTAATTGGATCGGTCAGACTGGCTAACTCAGATTTAAAAACAAAATAATGTCGTAATTATCCAAAAACTTTTAATAATATAGAAATTCAAAAAGAAATAATTAAATAAAATAGTTTTGTAAAAGTACGTTTCATAAGAAAAACATAGAAACTTTTGTAAGTACTAAAATTAAAATAATAATAAAACAAAAACAAAATTAAAAGGGGAAATCACCAAAATGTCCCTCTAACCAACTCATTTACCAAAATGCCATCCTCCTGTCTCTTTGGAGAGATGGGTCATCAAGTTTGAGGCACCCAAGTCGACTCCCGAGACGTTTCCGGTATAGACAAGTTAGGTGATGACACGTGTCTCTCCCGCCTGCCTAACGTCTCCGGCGACATCTCAGCGCCGCCGAGACATCTTTAGTAGAGCTAGAGATGTTTGATCTTGACGTCTCCGGTGGGTTTCTAGTGACGTATCCCATTTGTTGGCGATGGTGAATTCGCATCCGACTGTGAGATCTGTGTTTATTGGTTTTGTTTTCCATTTCTTTTTTTCGCATCCCACGATGATAAAATTGTTCATAGATTGAAGTGGGTATGATAGAATCCAGGTTTCATATCATTTATTTATTGCGTGTCTTCTTTGAAAGCCTACCCCTACTCGAAACCGTTTGGTGCGATTCTCCTTGGAAACGAAGATGATGAACAACTTTAGAGAAAGAGTAGGAGTGGTGGTGGCTGGGTTTTGAGAGAAAGAAAGAGAGAGAGAGAGAGAGAGAGGTGGCTGGGTTTATTTAGAGGGGGAGGGGGGAGTGGTGGTGGTTGCTGGGGTTGTGGGTTTTGTTGACCGAAGAAGATTGAAGCTGCTGGGGAGTTCTTCACAGAGAAGAAAAAGGGTTGTGTGGGTTTTAGTTAGGAGGGAGAAAGAGGAGAGGAGAGAGAAAGTGAGGAGAGAAAGACCGCTGACGTGTCAGTTTTGTATTGGTCTGTTGAAAATAATAAGTGGTTCAAACCTTTTGGGCTTAATGTTTTGGTCCTATGTTTATAGTTCATTTAAGGATGGTTTATTGGGCTTATTTACTCTTGGGCCTATCTTGGTGGACTAATCATGAGCTGAGGAGTGTGTGGGCTGAGTTATTATAACAAACTTTGTTTGTTGATTATTGAACGGCTGAGATTTGATCGAGATCATCTGGCTGGAACCTTCTGGAGCTTAGTATATAAGCTATCATTCTGTCACATTTGTATTGTAATCGGTATTTTTATTTTGTATTTTCTCTCTATGTTTAGGTCTTGTTCATCGTCTTCTTCATAGTGGTTAGGGTTAATCACTGTAAGTTTGTATTGGTTATTCATATGGTTGTGACAACTGATCTAAACAATCAGTAGTCATAATCTGACATTGTATTTCTTTTCTGGATTCATCGATTGGTTGAATCCTTGGGTATTGGGGGGTAAATCTTTGGGGTCAGATAAATAAGATTTTGTCACCTTTTTTGTCGCTATTCCCTTTTGTACTGTATGTTTGTTCATGTTTGTGTGGTTGATTGATATTGTCTTAGTATAGATTTAGTGTTTTTAACATGGTATTAGAGCCCTAAGGTTCTGATATTTATTTTGTCTTTCGATCTTGGTTTATTTCCGCTGTGATTCTCTGATTTTGTTTTTGTCGATCATTCCTAGATCTTATCTGTGTAGATTTGATCTATGTTCTTGTGTCTTGAAATAGATCTTATCTTTGTAGATTTTGTCTATTCTTTGTTTGTGTAGTCTTTTGTATTGGTGATATTTTCTGGCTAAAGATCTAGGGTTTTGTGACCTAGATCTGGAGTCAACATCTGTTAGCTTGGATCGAGGAGTTCAAGTAAGTTGTTGGATTGTTCTTGGAAGCTGTGCAACTAGTAAGTTTTCTGTTATATTTGTCTTTGTTATTTTCTGATTAGCTGCTACTACTGCTGGAGTACTCTGTTAGTTCTCTCATTCTTCTAGTGTGTAGGCGTCTTGGGCCGGGTTAGGGTGGACCGGCATTGTCTATTAGTATGAATTTGTCTTGTGTTGATCTTTAAGTGTGATATTGTTTGTTCTGGTTGTTATCTGCTGTTTGTCTGAGTATTTGTTATTGATTGATCTCATTCTTATCTATTATCTAAATATATATAGATATATAGATAATAAAAGGCTCCTGTGTAAGGATCTGCAAGGGCATCTTTGAGTGATGAACCCTTGATCTGAACACCTACACAGCTTCGCCTTCTAGGGTTGTGTTTCTGATTCTTGTTATTGTTCTATTCTCATTAATTATTTTGTTTGTCTGTCTTGTATTCTGTTTGTTAAGTTAGCCCTTAGCTAACTTTGGTGTTTATTTTGTATTGTCTGGTTCTTGTTGTGTGATTTCTTCGCTATGAGTGGTACTGTTGATCCTCTTCATCCTGCTGGTGGGGCTGCACTTGGTGGTCCCACTGGTGGTGGTGGTGGATAAGGAGATCTCATCTCAATTCAGGAGTTCTTCTGGTAGGAACCTTAATTAGCAAATTAGATATTAGTGATCCTTTGTATTTGCATCCTAGTGATACTAGCAGTTTGTCTATTATTTCATTAAAACATAAAGGAACTGAAAATTATTCTCTAATTCTATGAAACTTGCATTACAACTGCTAGACCATTAGATGATCATGTTCTTATGAAACAATGGGATAGATGTAATTTTGTTGTGTTGTCTTGGTTGCTTAATTCTGTTAGTGAGGAACTCTTTCTTGGACAAGTTCTTTCAAAACTAGCCACAAAAGTGTGGATAGATTTGAAGGAAACTTATAACAAAGTGGATGGGTCGGTTGTATACAATATGTATCAAAAGATCAATTCACCTAGTCAAAATGGGAGTTCAGTGTCTGAGTATTACCATAAGTAAGTTTGTTTGTTAGTCATTATCCTAGCGTTAGTTCATCTATTTGGATTGTTATTCACTTCAATTTATCAAGCCTTATCTTTTAATTCCGATTTAAAGAGATGAATCATTGTTTATAACAATATGAATTTTTTTTATAACACTATGGTTCAATGGAATGAGTCTGTAAGGCCTTCGTTGATTTGGATTTGGTATAATGCTTTCAACAGCTTAAGTAAACAACAAAGTGATATAATTGAAAATTTTCCCATCAAAATCAAGGACAGTGTTCTTTTTATCTGATAATGATTTGGATTTGGTATAATGCTCTCAACAGCTTGAGTATTTGACTTTTTGTTCATGGATCTTGAATGCAATTATTGGTTTAAGGATTGCTTTTATAAGGATTGTTTGTGCTTATTGGGATCTATTGTCTACTTTGATGCTATGATTTTTCATGTTTGATATAATCTTGTGTGGTTGTATGCAATTGTACTGCACAAAGGATGTGCTTGTCGCCTACGCACAAAACGCGTAAAAAGCACATGCCCAAGACAAGCCATTTAGCTGTTTTAGAGTGGTTTCGTTTGTTCTTTTGGGCTTGTTTTAAAACTGTTTTTGACCTGTTCAGGCTGGTTGCGCATTGCTGCACAAGCCATATATGAAATCTGTTGGGTTCGGCAGGACCGAACAGTTTTAGCAACAAACCAAGCTCTATTAATCTCAAACCAACCTACTTGCTTTGATTTGGGTGGGTCGCACGGTTACACTGCAGCGAACCAAGCTATATTAATCTCAAACCAATCTACTTTTCATGCGCTACTGGGTCTGCTGCTTGGGTGGGTCGCACGGTTACACTGCAGCGAACCAAGCTCTATTGTTCTGTTCAGCCTTCTTTTGTTAGGTTCTGTTCTGTTCAACTATTTACACTACTTATGTTCATTTATTTTACTGAACAAACAGGAACAAGTTTCTCATTGATTCATTCATTCAGAATTCGATACATTGTTTACTCATCTACTACACACACAAGTTGAGATTGCAGGTGCATAGTCAATGGAGCTAAAGTCTCCTTGGATTGATTATTTAATTATTTATACCACTTTGTTGTATTTAATTATTTATGTAATTGACCACTCTTGTGGTCTGTAAAAGAAAAATAGTCAATGGAGCTAAAGTCTCCTTGGATTAATTATTTTATTATGAGATAGTAACCTGCAATAGTATTTGAATCGAAAATTTGGCTGCTCAAATTATGAGATATGATATTCCTGCTTTCATGTTAATTTTACCTAAGGGGTATAATAGTAAAATTGTAATTTTCCTTTCTTTTCCTATCCACTCGGGAATGCACAAAATGTTTAATTACCTTTCTTTTCCGTTCCTTTTCATTAAACTCGGGAACACAAAATATTTTCCTTCATTTCCTTTCCTTTCTTTCCTGATTCCCCCTCCTTTCTCTTCTTTCCTTTAATGAATCTCTGGAACGCAGCGTAAAGCTGCCAAAGTAGCTAAGAGAAAGGATGAATGGTTGGAGTCTAAGAGTCGAGAAGCGGATCCTAATTTCTCTATTGATGAAGATCCACAGATTGCAGATCTGGATGCCGAACTTGAGACTCAACCATGAGGAAAAGAAAAAGAAAAGGCGAAAGGCGGACAACTGATGAGAAAGTCCCAAAGAACTACTACTAAGATGTCAAAGAAAAAATCTCTGTTTAGGAGACTCTCAAACGCAGTTAATGTCGTGTCGCCTGACCAAACGTCTTCAGCAACAACAACAACAACAACAACAACAACAACAACAACAACCACTAAAACATCTGGAGCATCTTTGTCTGTAGGTACTACAAGGTCAATGCCTGCATCGGTAATCTTCACTAAGCCAGTCTCAGTTACCGGTGCAGCAACCTCTACAGCTACATCCTCTCAGCACCTGGTCTCGAACACTATTAGTGACATAATCAAGAATCCTTGAGATCAGATGCATTCCTCTTCCAGTACCCCCAGTCCACTTCAACCTCAACATCAGCAACTACAAATGAACAATTCCAGCGCCACATGAATGAGGTCATTAACTTCATGCTTACTGAGGCGAGTGAGAATGCAGATATAAGATGGAAGATTGTGACTATTGAAGATAATGAACGCTAGATGCTTGAACTATCGGGGATACTATTCGGGTTAACAAAGAATTGCAAGCTTCAAATAGGGCTCTTCAAGCGTCAAATCAACAACTAATCGAGTCAAATCAACGACTAGTGGATTCCAACGAGCAGCTAGTCAAGTCCAGCCAAGAAACCACATCGATACTGACAAATATGGAATCTCAGTATCAACAGCTGCAGCTTGCTAATCTGAACAATGAGAGGATGATTGAAGAATATAAGTATGAAAACCAGAAGCTCAGGGAACAAGTTGATAAATTGATTGAATACCATCCTAGAATCGAAGGTACAAACGAGTCTGGTGAAGATGAGGAAGAAGAAAAAGGTGAGGATGATGAGGATGATGACGAGGGTGAAGATGCTGATGGCAATGATGCTGATGGGAATGATGATGGGGATGACGGTGATGATGGTGCTGGTAACCCAGGTGCGGGTTCCTCATCTGGTACAGAGGAACGCATTACCAAGAGCGAGCGTAATATACAAGGCAATGATCCCAAATGTAGTTCATCTACTCATGGGGAGTCTAATGTGGTTGCCATAAAGGGATTGAAGGATTATATCTTGATTGGAAATCCGATCAAGATTCCTCAGCATAAAATCTTGAGGAGAGATAGATACCACCAGCACTCTCTAGGGAAAATATGGATAAGGTTTTTGGGATAACACTTGGAGAATCTTCTGATGCGAGCCAACTCCTCCATAATTGGATTCCAGTCATAGTGAAGTAGAGATGGAAGATATAACTCATGAAGAATATCCTGAATACTGCTTCAATAATGACGGTACCAGGATACCAGATATCTATGATGACATGATCAATAAGGCTGAGGATCAGCTTCGCTATGCACAAACTGTTAATCCTAATGAAGCATTATCAAGAACAGAGCGTATCATGAGGCTACGTGCATAATGGTATCCATCTCAAGCTGAACAATCTGCCAAGAAAGGACCTAAACAGGCATCTATATTCAAGAAGCGAATGTCAAAGATGTCTGGGAATATTCTTAGTTGGGCATACATAGAACACGTAACTGTGTTCGGTATCAGATGGAAGCAAGTGCTACTTTACATCAATTGGTACGACAAGATCAACAACCTTCCATTCTGGTACGTCGGAGATCTAGTGCGCCTGCATCCACTAAACTATCAAAAGTGTCCTGGATTCGATTCTTTTGTCAACATTTTGAAGAGAGAAAGCCAAGACGGATGGAATACTTTCATGCCTCAGTATCTGAAGTCCTACAAGACCAAGGAACTACATCCAAGAACAAGACATCTGATCTGGAAGCACAAGATCAAGCCCCTAGACAACATGTTGAATATTCCAATCGCTCCTATAGAACAGGACTTCTATCCAATGTTCTGGTTTTGGTACTATGATTATTTGACGAATGAAGCGGTGATTATGCTAGACAATGCTCCTAAGATTTGCAGGAAGATTAGAGTCTGGAATCCCATGTCGCTAATCAACCTTTCTAAAAAAGATGTTGTAATTCTCTACCGTCATCCCATCCACTTCCTCGATCCAGATGCCGATCTAGATTCAAAGTTTCAACGGGTGATTCAATTCTGCTTCACTTTCAAAGTTATTTCCGGTTATGACCGATCAAAGATTAGTAGATTTCGAACTATTCAACAATAGAAGATCAAGTGCTGCTGCTTGAAGATTTTGAAGACATACTAGCTAGGTCCAAGGGGGGAGTCTGTTAGTACATGTAATGTAGATGTCCCTAGCCTATTATAGATGTTATTTGTTGTTTTGTACTTGTTTGGATATGTTTATTATATTAAAGGGTGTGTTTACCATACTGTACACGACTAGCTTTATGAGGCACGACTAGCCTAGCTAGTCGTGTGGATTTCAGGCGACTAGCTAGCTAGTCACCCCCACCCAGTCGTGTTCTGTAAGCTAGTTGCCCCCTAGGTCTGGGCCGACTAGAAGGTACTATAAATAGCTCATATCATTTCCCTAATTATTTTAGCTGTCATTTTACACATTCCAACACCTAGTACCTTGGTTTTTAGGTAAACCATCTTGCGTGTGTTTTTGATAACTCGTTATTCTGTTTGTTGGCTTGTTTTTTATCTAAACAACTTCTAGTGGATTCCGCACACTAGACGAACCAGCTCGTGATTGTTGGGTTGTTCGAAATCGGTCCTACAACCAGGACTCCCATCATGGGGTTGGACGGAAAGTGGATATTATTCACTAGCCTCACCTAACAGCCTTGGATCATTGAACAATCGCCTAGGGCCAGGTTGATATGTGAGGCCATATCTTCTCGTTGCATATGTTCCTTCGGTCCAAAGATTGAAATCCTCCATCCTTTGAAAGCTGGCATATCAAGCCTAAGCAACTATGGCTCTTTCGTACAACCTATTCAATCCGTCCACGGCGTCAAGTTCTCTCAAATATTTGTTAAGGTAAATATAACATCGAGCCATTTTTTGAAGTTAAGTATGCACAAATGTGTGAGGTTGATTTTTTGATAGGGCACCTGACTTATAAAGAAGTCCCTAAAAGCATGTATAGGGAATGATGATGGGTATTCATAAATGCACTGACATAGTCGACTGACACTTTGTGTGACGACTGGTGAGTATTGCAAACATCATGTTATGATGACAGTTATTAATTTTGATTGGAAAGGTTATTAATGGTGGCAGTTTAATCGTTACAGTGGTTAATAGATTAGCTAATGGCTAGTCATCATTAATTACATGGTAAACGTGAAAGCTATTACATTCATCATCCATCATGCATTACAAAGAGTCAACATTAACACAAACAACATGGAAGTATCTTCATCATCTGAAGACTCGGAAGAGGAGCCAACCACGCACGGTTTGAGCATTTCTCTCAAGGAAGAAGTAACCTCATCACCAACTTTGCTACTAATCTGGGAGATGATCTCCAAGGAGTCGCTACTCAGCGCTTACAACCTTCCACCTGTCCTTTACTCAACAAACTTCTCATGATCAGTAGCGAAGCAAGGATCCCTTTGGTCACTATCTAGTCACGCTCTGCGCATAGGGCGTTCAACTGGGATTGAAGAGAATCTGCATGGGCATTGGCGTTAGCGGTAGCAAGTCGAACTTGGCACTCATTAAGCTTCTTCATGGTGGCGTCTCGGTCCTCTTCAGCTCGCCTTAACCGGGACTCAAATTCAACAACTTCTTGGGCAAACAGTTGATACCTCTCAACATCCGCTCACGCCTTAGCCACTTTCTCTTTCTCAGCTTGCAACTCCTTCTCTAAAGTTTTCCCCTTGCTGATCGCCCGGGTGATGTGACGGTCCAGTTCATCAACCCGGCGATACAACTCAACCTTCTCAGCAACATGGACGGATACCATGCGGGATTTGTCCTACTCATAAGTTTCCTGTAAGGATTGCATACCTACCAGGTTCACCTCGGCTTCATTTAACAACCCGGTAACTGTTTCAATAACCTCCTTGTTCTTTACCCTGAGTTCCAACAAATTACCTAGCTCAGATTGCCAACGGCGGAGGATTTCATACAAAGATACGGTCCTATTCACACTTGATCCCATTGCAGTTTTGGCCAGCTGCGCGTTGTCGAGACCCTGCAAATAACATCTTTCAGCTGGGGGAAGGCATGGTCTGCCCAATTCTGAATGATTTTAGGGTGTATGAGTCTTGTTGATCAAGCTATTTTCCACCCAGGTACATACTTGGTATCCTTTAGTGAAGGCCTCCAGTTAATGGCTGGAACATACATATTTGACCACATCTCACCGGAGGAGGTCGACACGGAAGGTCCTTGCGTAGCTGCTAATCTCATACCCCCAAGAAAACTGATAGGATGTCGCTAAACATGACGCAACAGTTCTTTAAAGATTTTTCCCGCCGCAGTAGTAGGCGCAACCATGGTTATGGTAGATTGAGTATACACCTGCTTCAATGTTACTTGCCCTAAATTAGCAACAGTGGTAGTTAGGGCACTGACAGGGGAAACCTTTGCCCTTGAAACATAGGTGGAACTTGGTTCCGAGACGAAGCTTCAAGCTGCCACCAGGATTAATCGGTGTTGGGGTACTCATTGAAGTTTCAACTACCGCGGGGACAAAACTCATAATCCTAATACACGCCTCAGCGTTGTCAGGCTTTAACCTGGAGGATGAGGAGACGTATTAGGACTGATATCATGCACCGGCATCTCCAGCGCCTCATAAGGCGGAAATTTTGTCTCCTCTGTCCGCATACAAACACCTACTTCACACAAAATCATTCTACCTTAATTATTTGGGCTTCTCTTTCTTCTTATTTCTTCCCTCGTCGTTTCAATTGGGGCAACAACACTCACGGGCTCGGTGTCAATAGGCGTCGAACTTTCTACGGTTGAATAAGAGGGGAAGAAGTAACTGCACTACCAAAGGCCTCGGGCACTGTCCTAGAAGTACCTTCAACTCCTGCTTTGATGGGAATGATAGGGAACAAGAAATTACTACGTTTCTGTCTAAGTACATCCAACTCCTCCTCTCCTAGTGGACAATCGTATTCCTAAATATGTGGCTGAGCCTCCGAGTCCTGCACGTCAAATTAACGCCATTAAGTTGCACCAGCATAAAGATAATACCTTCAGTCAATTGCATATGCACCCATCGTGACACGGGTAGTTTTATATCTTACTGGACTAAAATACCTTCATCTTCCCTCTTGGATTCGGAGTATGACGTTCCGTCCACCCAGAGCTGTCTCATTCCCACTGCCACCAGTGCCCGCTCGGGAATATTGATAGACACGGTAGGATTGTTGACCAACGCCAGGTATAACAGATCTTTTTCATACACAGCAACGACATGGCATTCATCAGCAATTTTCTGTTTCTTTTATGGCGCTCGAACAGGTACATTGACAAGTAACACTCACTCGTCGATGTAGAAATATTTCTTTTTCCAACTCTTGTTGTTGGTGTTGGATGGAAAATTTTGAATACAGGACAGGGCGGAAGGTCTACGGTCCAAGGTGAAGTATTCACCTTTGTAGACCAACACATATAACATACGGAATATTTCCAATTGGGGAGCCATCCCAAGCCCCCTAGCACAAAACTCGATATGCATGATCTTAATTAACCCCAAAGGATGAAGTTGGGAAATGTTCACCTTGTAGTATGCTAACACATCGAAGATGAAACGTGTTACACGAAGACGGAAATGGCAGAAAGTGAAGAAGTCGGCGTATCGGGTTATTTTCCCTTTCTTCACTGGAAATGCCACAGCCGTCGGCCTGGCAACGTCGGCCCCCATTTGGCTGGAATGTGGTAATCACCTAAAAGTACTTGAACGCCGTTACCGACCATTTGCATTTTATCTCGGTAACACCCATGACTGTGCGCGACGTTCCGATTTTTGGAGCCATTTGATTGTGTGCAAAAGGTGGATGATCTGGGTGTTCTTTGAGGTAGCCCTCAAAAGTATCAATTTTTCACACTTTTATATGGAAATAAACTGACGGTTTGAATTTCAAAATGGACCGCCAATAGTCGTCACCCTGTCAATCAGTCTATCAAAACGACTGATTTGACCACTGCAGTGACGTCATGGCACGTGCCTTGATCATACGGAATCAATCCCTATAAAGATTAAAATAATCCATATTTAATTAATTATTTCCGTACTTATTAGTGTATTATATTTCTTTTTTTTCATTTTACAAGTTGGAGTCTAGTAATATGCACACGTTCTTAACACTAGACTGGGGGACATGACGAGGTGGGGTCTGGCCCAACTAAACCGGCCCACACCATTAAACAATAATAACTAGGTCCACTCGATTTAAATATTAAATAATAGAGCAGAAGACTTATTGATAAGTCAGTCTCTTTATCATATCACAACAGCCTTTCAACCTTTTACGAAAATGACGTGTGCGGATATACACATAATTTTGCACTAATTTTAACACACGTTTCTGCTTTAATATTTATAAAAATGGTTTAGACCTTAATATTAAAACACACACAATAGGGCAAGTGTACCCTGTCATATATGTAGTAATGTACAGATAAGAACCAGATATCGATCCATGGACGCGCGCGGAGCAATGGTACTAAAACTCTATCCCCGATTTACCAGTAGAAAAAGATAAGTTGAGTTTGTTTATAAATAGACTAATTCTAACACATGTAAATAACTTAACTACGACTCCAAATAGAGTTATAACTATATAGACTATAATACGCCAATCCTAGCATGTCATCTACATATAATAAGAAATAAAGGCGTGATCAACATTCCCATTTTCCGACAGTTAGTTTCCATCTCAGGCATCCTAACATGACAACTATACAGAAAGCTAACACGAATACACACGTTAACCACTTCAAGTTGTTCATTAGCGCACAGCTGATATGATCTCATGAGAATCTTTAAAGATAGGTTAGTATCACCTTTCGGGAGTCCTCAACCGCACTAGGTAAGGAAAGCAATATCGAATACACAATACGACCACCTAGACTAGCATAAAGTAGAGCATTTCACAACCTATTCCATCTTACCAACTTTGAACACAAATCTACTAAGCTCGCCATTTTCACCAAATAACTAACAAAGATCACTAACCGTGTCAAAGATTGGTAACAACACCATTAAGCTTTTAAAACTCTTTTACGTGCCGGTAAACATCTATAATCATTATTCAAGTGACTTTAACCAAACCAATACTCGGTTTACAGTTTCATGGTGTAAACTTTATTAACAAGTTAACTAGTCTACTATCGGACGATTAAACGGATGGTTTCATCAACAAGTAATCCGCCTAACACATTCGACAATCATCAAAGTCATCCAAGCACAACTACAAATTTAACAACAATGAAATAAGGTTGCGCTATGAACATCAAGATTCAAACATGAAAAACGCCAAATTTATACAAAACTTGATTTCATACAAACGATTGTTTTAACTACTAACTAATACTAATGTTCTTGCCCGTAGGCGTACGATTAACTAAAATAACATCACAATAGCATACAAAAACAGTTTTGGATCTTAAAAAGCTTAAAGGATCAAACCATAAGAATGCTAAAGAGATGGATTGATGAGTGGCTGAAATCGCCCAAAATCGCCTCTCCAAGACCCAATAATCGATCAGTGGCTGAAATGGTATATTTAAAGCTGAACAGGGCCTGTGAGCGGCCGCTCGGCCTCTGTGAGCGGCCGCTCACTTTTCAAACAAGTGGGACGAGATGACGTATGGCTTCTAGAATGTTTCTGGGAATATCTAGAGGAGCGAGCGGGCCGCTCACAGGGAGTGAGCGGCCGCTCACAGAGCCTGAGGTCCCGTTTGCGCGCTGAAAACTCCGTTTTTTCGTCTGTTATGCTTCCGGGACATCGTTTAAGACCTGAAATCGCAAAGATACCCAAATAAGTACCAATTCATGTGTATAAGGTCAAAAACGTCTGAAAATGGGAGTTAAAAACGGGGACGTTTATATTTGTAAATTAACGTATATCAAACCTCCCCACACTTGAACTTTGCTTGTCCTCAAGCAAACAACGAAACAGAAATAAACGAAAAACTCGCCAAGTGGCAACAAAAACAAAATATAACTTGTACAGACGATAATAATAAAGCCCACAAAAGATAAAAACAGGTGATAAGATAACTGAAAAGCAACGACTCACTTCCGATCCACAAAGCATGCTAACCCGTACACGACTCACAATGTTCACACACACTCGGTTTTATTTATGATTCATAGGTGTAATGTGTATGTGTAAATCGCTCCGTTGCCAAGACAATGAATCGTGCAATATCATAAGCTTGTCAAAAGATCTAGTCTTCACCAACTAACGTTTGAAAAAGCACAAATCAAGAGGTCTTATGAGGTTGTAATGTCAGGCAAGGGTAAGGGTGTGGAATGGACATATATATACAGTGACGAAATGGCTAAAACTCGGCGGTTAAGTCTAACTAAACACAAACAACAACAACTGTACAAGACATATGCGAATATAACCGATTTTTATTTAAATCGAGCTAAACATACAACTTCTAACTTTTATTTCCCCGAAAACTGCTCGAACACTACTAATTCACCCTATTTTTGGGTGTTCTATTTTTCTAGAATTTTCTGGATTTTTCTCCCTTTATATATATATATAATATATATGATATAACTGATAACTAAAACACAAATAATCAACAAACGGGCTCTAAATATACCAACCCGAACAAGAACTATTTACAACGTAAAACCGAGTCAAACATTAACCTAAACCGAGTTTCAACACAAAAGGTTTAAAAGAAAAAGGCTAAATTTGGTTAAGTGGTGAAATGGTGTGGTAAATAAGAAAAAACACGGATTAGGCTCAACAGGGTAAACTAGGGGATAATGTTTGGGTGCGGGAAACAGATAAAACGAAAAGAAAAGGCTAAATCAAAAGCGTATCCTAAATGCCTCAATCATTTTCATACAATCTCACACGAATCTTGTCTAAACAAGCATGCTAATGACAAATTCTAAATGGCACAAAACATCCGGCTCACTCGATAAGCATGTCAAAGAAACGAAATCTATACTACTAGGCTCAAATGCTCACGTAACCGGAAGGAAATGGGTGCAAATGTACAGATTTAGCATGCTAGTATCACGTCCGTTTGTCGCGCCTTAAGTTATTTTTATCAAAAATTGGTTAAGCTTGATGTTTATTATAAATATATACATATATGTACTTATAAAAGTTTTTTTTTAAGTGTATATATATATATAAGTATAAATACAAGAGGACAAACTCGAACAAGATATAATCCCTCCCCACACTTAAACGTCACATTGTCCCCAATGTGAAAATAGAAAGCGTTTATGAAATAGCTAACTATTGTGTGGAAAAAGGAGAATAAAACTCCCCTGTTGTTGATATCCCGGAAAAAAGCATGGTGACTGCATTGAGCATCCATACCGGTGCTCGTCTGTTCCTGCACTACCACCATTCTTTACAAAAGCAAAAACACATCAAAGCTATCCATTCATCAACACAATTATTCAAACACACCAAACAGTACTGAAAATTAACATGCGGAAAAGTAAAAAGTACGAATACAAAAATAAAAGATGTCTTGGGTGCTCGCACCCTAATAACAATACAAAACAAAACATAAAATAACCGATCAAGTACTATCACCACCGCTCACTGCTCAATCATCCTCCTCATGATGGGTCCCGGACGAACCCGCTCCATCGCCACCTCTCCTGCGCTTTTCACCCGGCCCACCTTGGAAGTGATGTGCTGGTTGCCAAAGTGGGATGGGTGAGCAAGTCCTGGAAAAGGTGGTGCATGCTCTCGAACATGTACCCAAAGTTTTCCCGCGTCTCATCCCTGAATGCGGTAAACTCTGAGTAGAAGTGCTGAGGAGGCGCATACTGCTGCTCGTGATGTTGCTCGTGAGGCAGTAGTGGTTGCTGCACTGGTGGCTGCTGCTGCTGTGGTGGCTCCTGCTGCTGTGGTGGGAGTGGGTTCCAGATCTCATCATTGTGCCCTTTCAACCGGCACGTCCTATTGTCGTACTCATGTAAGATCCCCATGTTTCTGAGCACGTCCAAGTTGACAAGGAACCACCTGAAACCCGAGTAAGGGTGTTCTTCCCTGCTCTTAGGACACCAATAGATCTAGCAAGAGCAGTCACGTACTCTCCCCCATATATCATACTTCCTGGTTTTGTCCCTGCTGCTGAACTAAGAAAAGAAGCCATTAATGCAGCCAAGTTAACCCTTTGATCACTTACCAGGGCGTATAAAAATTACAAATCAGGTTTGGGGCAGTTGGTTGAGCTATCCTTCTTCGCAGCCGCTGTGCCACAGAGAACCTTCTGAAATACCCGGAGCAATGGGTCACGAATTTTGGTCGCTTTTGAACCTTGGGGGTTGTATTCTGGAAGCCCGTCAGTTGAGCCCAAAAAGCGTTCCGCAGTTCGTTGTCTTCAGGGAACTTATACATAGCTTCATTGAAGCTATCATCATAGATCTCTTCCTCAGAATATATTCCCAAGTGGTAGCCCAGCTGTGCGACTGAGATGTCGCGCAAGATTTCCACCGAGGCGAAACTGCAGACCCCATATCCCATCTGCTTTAAAATCCGGATCGTCGTGCTTTCTTGGTTTTCTATAGGTCAAGGAGGAGAAGAATTCGATAGTTGTCTCCATAAAGACTGGTTCTTTTATAGAAAGCAGGTTCTCCATTGGTAGGTCCATCCATGCACGCAACCTTTCCTCTTGATTTACCTCTGCTAGAGTGTCAAAAACAAATCCTACGCGAGTGGCAATCATTTGCCTCCGCGCATATAGCTCTTCAAACTTCTCTAGATAGCCGCGGTCTCGCTGGTCTGTCAGGTCAAATCTCAGAAATCGGTGCACATCTGCATCAAAATGCTTAAATATGTCAGTTATAATCGAAGGAATAGGACCCGGACCCAAAACGCGGCAAATAAAAAAATAAAAATCTTCACAGCCCCTGTGAGCGGCCGCTCACAGCCCTCTGCGCGCGTGTTTTTTGTTTTGCAGCCCCGTTTTTTTCAATCCTGTGCACTGGCTTTTGCCCGGTTTTCAGTGTTTTAGCCAATGCACTCAAAAAGCGGCCATTCAATCACTTGGTCTTTGAAAAATTTTGTACTTAGGCGATTGAATGGCCGAACTTGCACAAATTATGAAGTTTTTAAACAAGTTTGGAATTTTAACACCTATGCGCTATTATTTGCACAATCTTTTTCAAACTCAAGTTACTTAGCGAAAGGCGTTCAAAAACCAAACACTTATGAAGTAATCTTAGAACTCGGGGGCGTTTGTTTAGTTATGAAGAACGCCCCAAAGTTCATGAACAACATCACACTAAACTACAATCTAAATACTAACAACCTCAAAATTTGGGGATTTGTTAAACAATACGAAGAATCCCCAAAAATCAAGACAACTAAACATTATCATACAACCTAGAACATGATGAATTTGGGGATTTTTGAACAATTATGAAGGATCCCCAAAATTCAACAACAAACCTAAATTACACTAGGATTAATACTAACATACAAACACAACATGAAATTAAACTAAATTAACACTAAATTACACTAAATAATAGGCTACAAAATCACACAAATCTTTAGAAATTTTCGGACCTTTGTTAAACATTATGAAGAAAACCCAAAAACTCTAAGATTTGAACAATAATCACCCACTAATCTAAACTAACAAAGCATACAATCCATCCAAGAACACTATGGTTTGTTAAACATTATGAAGGGCCCCTAAAAATTCTGAAAAGAATGCAAAAATCTACACTACATTACACTAAAACAAGAGATATTGCAAGAAAACTAAAGATTCATACCTTGTTCTTGAAGATTTGAGAGTGGAATTGAAAGGTGTTGTGTGTGGGTGTTCTTGAGAGCAAAAAGCCAAGGGTTGGGTCAAATAATGATGTGAGCGGCCGAGTATAAGATTTTTAGGGTTGGTTGTTGCAAGTTTTAAAGTGAAATACGATTTTTACCCATCAAAAACTCGTCAGACACGGCCGACGCGGTCGCTCGCTCCCACCGAGCGCCGCTCAATTTTTTTTTTTTAAGGTCCTGGGCGTTTTGAGCGGGCCGCTCGGAGCCTCCGAGCGGCCGCTCACTGCATCTGTGATGTTTTATTTTCTGCAGTTTTCATACGAAAACGCCTGTACCTGTCCGTTTTGACCCAAACAACCAACATACCTGTTTTGCGACGCTTCTAGTATATTACCATGCTTTTGAAGCGACATTCCACACAATCACAAGGCGCGAATCAAACCTGCGATAACAAAAAACAAACTAAACAAACAAGTTAGAAACTAAGCGATTTAACCACAACTACTCTAAGCTATTAACATTTGTACAATTTGGCGCGCCCATACACGCGCCGTGCTATATTTATTATCGAGTCGCTAGATAGACTCACTTCCCCACACTTTTTCAAGTGTGTGGGGCGTAGAGGTCGATTTCCTCTACGGATTGGTCAACCGGTCCTTCAATGTAGACTTTCAATCTATGACCGTTGACTTTGAAAGTCAAACCCTCAGCATTTGCGATTGAGACAGTTCCGTATGGGTATACTTCCTTTACGGTGTACGGTCCTGTCCATCGGGATTTTAACGTTCCAGGGAAAAGACGCAGACGAGAATTGTAAAGCAGGACTAAATCGCCTACCTGATAATCTTTCTGGCTTTTTTGGCGACTGTCGTGCAGTTTCTTCATGCGCTCTTTGTACAACATCGAGCTCTCATAGGCCTGCTGCCTAACTCCTCCAGCTCGTGAATCTGCAAGAAACAGGTCTCACCACCGGTCTTCAGATCCATATTCGCTGTTTTCAGAGCCAGAACGCCCTATGTTCTAACTCGACTGGGAGATGACACACCTTGCCATAGACAAGCCTAAAGGGAGTCGTCCCAATAGACATCTTGTATGCAGTCCTAAAGCCACAACGCATCATTCAGCTTGTCCGCCACAATCCTTGCGGTTTTGATTAACTGACCGCTCAAGGATTCGCTTCAGTCCACGGTTAGTGATGACCTCCACATGTTCACTTGTCTGTGATGATACGGGGTGGATAACCTGTGGTGAACACCATAACGTGCTAATGCGCGATCAAGCTGCGCATTGCAGAAATGCGTGCCACGATCATTAATTAGTGCCTTTCGGGGCACCAAACCGCGAGAACAAGCTTCTAACAAACCTCACTACAACTCGGGCATCATTTGTGGGTAAGGCTTTCGCCTCGGCCCACTTTGACACATAATCAACCGCCACGAGTATGGTATTTATTACCCCGTGAGGAGGGGAGCGGTCCCATGAAGTCTATGCCCCAAATGTCAAAGACCTCACAGACTTGAATCGGGTTTTTGCGGCATTTGGTCGCGTGCCGATATGTTCGTCGCCTCTGGCAAGAATCACATGCACCGACCAATATCTGGAGCGTCACGAAAGAGTGTGGGCCAATAAAACCCGGAGTCTAACACTTTTTTGGCAGTGTAATTCGTTCCGTGGTGACCTCCGGTAGGCCCTTGTGACAATCGCGCAAGATCTGTGCCGCCTCTACCTGAACACGCAACGGCGAATCAGCTGATCCGCCCCGACCCGGAACAAAAATGGGTCGTCCCAGAAGTAATGCTTGAGGTCCGTGAAGAACTTCCTCTTTTGCTGGTGCGATAATCCTTTGATAAGGATACCGCACGCGAGGTAGTTCGCAAAATCCGCAAACCATGGCGATACATCTTCCACCGACTCGACGCTCATCAAGAACTCGTGGGGAAAAATTGTCATTAATGGTATCACACGCGGAGTTCTCGGCATCATCATGCTCGAGTCTGGATAGATGATCAGCAGCAACATTCAGGGCACTCTTCTTGTCCTGAATCTCTATATCGAACTCCTGAAGCAACAGGATCCACCTAATCAGGCGCGGTTTCGCGTCCTGTTTGCTAAAAAGGTATCGGATCGCTGCATGGTCCGTATAGACAATGGTCTTCGACAGCACTAAATACGATCTAAACTTGTCGAATGCAAACACTACAGCTAGAAGCTCCTTCTCAGTCGTGGTATAATGCTCCTGAGCATCATGAAGAGTCTTACTAGCGTAGTAGATCGGGTGGAAGTGCTTGTCCTTCCGCTGTCCCAAGACCGCCCCTATCGCGAAGTCACTCGCGTCGCAGATGATCTCGAATGGCAGCTCCCAGTCGGGTGCTACCAATATAGGGGCTCCACAAGCAAACACTTTAAAAGCCCGAAGGCATTCAAACAATCTGCACCAAACACAAAACGGTGCATCCTTTTCCAACAGACGGGTCCATCGGACGGGCGATTTTTGAAAAGTCTTTGATGAATCGCCTGTAAAAACCCGCATGACCCAAAAAGCTGCGGATCGCTCTGACAGAGGAGGGCGGAGGAAGTCTAGAAATGATATCAACCTTGGCAGCATCAACCTCCAACCCATTTTGGGAGACCTTATGCCCCAGGACTATTCCTTCCTTCACCATGAAGTGGCATTTTTCCCAGATTAGCACAAGACTGGTCTCCTCGCACCTCTGAAGCATCCGATCCAGATTTCCTAGACACTGATCGAAAGAACTCCCGAAGACTGAAAAATCATCCATGAATACCTCCATGGAGTCCTCGATCATGTCAGGGAAAATGGCAATCATGAAACGCTGGAAGGTCGCCGGTGCAGTTGCACAGCCCAAATGGCATACGCCTGTAGGCGAATGTGCCAAAAGGGCATGTGAAGGTCGTCTTATCCTGGTCCACAGGATCGACAGGGATTTGGGAAATACCCCGAGAAACCATCAAGGAAACAAATAATACAACTTCCCCGACAGTCGTTCCAACATCTGATCGATGAATGGAAGCGGGA